>NQII01009488.1:19163-44499 GCA_002778355.1 Clitarchus hookeri | reverse complement strand
GTTGGAGGTGGTAAAGGAGGGAAGGCTCTCGCCATTAGCGCAGCGGCGATTAATCGAGTATTTGTTGGCGGCTGACACGACAGACAAAGAAGCTGCCGTTGTTAGGGGCGGGGGCGGTCGCCCCCTGAGGAAGGCGGCGGTAATTTGCGACGCGACGGGGAATGTGTATGTCCCTGCGGACCCAGCCAACCGCCTCCATTTGTGCGCGGCTGGAGCTGATGAATGGCCCGGCCCGTCTTCGCGCCTCGTCCACCGCCGAGCTGCTGCGAGCCCATGGCTCGCTCTGGCCTCGCGCGCGGGGNGGTAATTTGCGACGCGACGGGGAATGTGTATGTCCCTGCGGACCCAGCCAACCGCCTCCATTTGTGCGCGGCTGGAGCTGATGAATGGCCCGGCCCGTCTTCGCGCCTCGTCCACCGCCGAGCTGCTGCGAGCCCATGGCTCGCTCTGGCCTCGCGCGCGGGGAGAACCAAGCCAGGTATAGTCCTTTCATGGTTTCTTCACACATTTTGAATCAAACCTTTCACAAATCACCCCATGACGCGTTTGGTTATTTCCTAAATATGACGCGTATCACAAGCGTTTTAAACTCCCGTTGACACAAAAGTATCTTATTTTTTGTTAAATTTAACGTTTTCTTATATTTTATCTGTAAGTTATAATATTTGATTGTAATTAATATGAATAACGACAATGAGAAAACAGGTGTGTTGGTAATGCGTGGCAAGAAATAGTTCTTATTCAAAATAGCATTACACTGAGTGCGCAAGAACGCGGTCAGATTGTTCTGAGGTTAAGGAACCGATAAGTAATTCAAGAATTAAAGAGTATTTATGTCATAAATATTTATTGTAGCAAACAACTTCAAGGTGAAACTCTGATAAGTTATCTTTTTGACATAATGTGCTACAGTGCGGTATTGGGCATGCCATACCCTTAATCAGAGTTTGTTAAAATGGTGATAAACAATTTGATATATAATGTTAAACCCTGTTGTTTGTCGGCTTCACCTGCTTCCTTGATTGAATCAAAAACCTTTATTCAGTCAAGTTAGTGTTAGATTAGAGTGGCAAGTAGTGAATCAGGATGTGGAGAATAGGTCTCCTTTAATGAAAATGAAAGAGTGTTAGGCGCTGTTTTGTCTGTGGGAAAACAAATCATTTGGCTAATAAGTGCTATTATAAGCATACAATCTAGACTACAAACACGTGTCCATTTCTGCTATGTTTGATATTGAATCCCAGCTTTTCATACACGTCCAGCTGAAATCTGAGCCAATAGCGGACCTGCAAGGAAACAAGCGCCTAATCCGTGCCACGTTGTTTTATGTAGACCTAAAATTGACTACGCACTGGGGCAGCAAACACTAGACAAAATACTAATGTTCAAAAATACATAGAACCGTGAATTATAGGATACAGGTAATTTAAAACCTGAAATTGTCCTGTCTCTTATGGGTTAAAAGCCAACCTACCGGGAGAGTTTCCCGAGTCTGAGGCACGCGCGGGGGCGATAAGGGCTACGTTGTTCCGCGTATCAAGTACGCCATCGCCGCTACGCGCAAGACTCTGAACAGGAGCGCAGTGTTTTCTACATGCTGCGTGTACCGATGGGACGTCAAGCGGTGAATATAATTTTATTGGCGAAAAGTCTGTAGCAAGATTCATTGTAGGAAACTTGAGTATTTCTGTATGTACCTGATTGGTATATATCGAGGTATAGTCTATTCGCGGTTTCTTTACACTTTTTGAATCAAACCTTTGAAAAAATATTCCATGTATGACGTGTTTGGCTGTTTCCTAAATATGTAATATATTACAAGAGTTATATTTCTGTTAACACAAAATTACCTAATTTTTTAAGTTAAATCTAGCCTTTACTTATATTTTTATGTATAAATTATAATTTTTAATTTATAACTAACATGAATAAAGACAGTTACAAAATAGGCGTATTGGTAATATCATATCTATAGTCGCGCTGGCCTAAGAACGGACTTGGTTCCGCCCACCCAAGTGAAAGAGAGAGACAGAACAACTTGAAAAGCACCAAACTAAGGTAACTGACAGGCAGGCAGACGAATCTGCAGTTACTCCGTCCCACTCGCCGTACCACCGTCATCCAATTGTTTCCTTTCCCGGGGAGAAGTAGCCCGACATTGGCGGAGCTCCCAAGTCCCAAGTTACAGCGGCGCTACTATAGTAAGTTCTTATGCAAAATATTATTATACTGAGTGCGCACGAATGAGGTGCGCTGGCACTCTGATATAATTTTCTAAGCTTTGTTTATATGAGGAGGAATATCCTAAAAGTACAACTTTAGCAGTGCCTCAGAAGAGTTAGAAGTAACCGTGAATGGAGTATACAGCGCTTTGATAAGGCAATTTTTTTAGCAAAGTGCTCTGAAATGGTATTCCTAGCGTGCGGTTTGTCTTGAAATGAGGACGGAATGGTACTTAAAAGTTACTACTCAAGCTGTAAATATAATTTTATAGCCCTCCAATATAGTTAAAAACAGCTTTTTCATACTGTCGTATCTTAAAGCATACTAGTCGGACACGAGCCAAACGATACGNGAGCCTGTATTGAAATTCGCTATAGACTTTTCATCAATAAAATAATAGATTCACCACTGAAAGTTTCATAGGCACACGCAGAACTACGAGAACACTGCACGCCAGTTCAGTCTCCAGCGCGTAACGGCTATGGCGCTCTGGTATAGCGTGGCGGTGTGACTCTTACAGCTCCCGCGCATATCGGCCGAGTACTGTGCGCCGGCCGACATGTGACCGTGTCGGTGCTCCTCCCCTATGCAAAGCGGCTGGGTGTCGAGAGCGGCAAGCGCACTGTCGAGCGGAGCAGCAGCAGCGTGTTATTACGGTGAGGGCCCGCGGCGACACGCGTGTAATGAGCGTGTTTCTCGAGCGCGACACGAGCCACCGCGGGCCAGCGCCAGGTGGCACGGCACGGCGGCCTAACAATGTAACAATGCCCCGCGGATTGTTCCCGTCCACCTCGCCGTAATTGTTCCATTCATGAGCCGGCTTCCTCGCCGCGCCGCCGTCCCATTCACAGCATCTCCCTGATGGAGCCGCTACCGGCACTCTATCTCTCTCTCTCTCTCTCTCTCTCTCTCTCTCTCGCGCGCCTTATACGTCCTCTTTACACTTGTGCTGCCGACGTTATGCTACTTCACTTGAACTTAACTGAGTTGTGTAGCGTTTGCTGTGCCGTTACTGTAGTCAATTCGCGGATAAAGGTGGTTCAAGCTAAACTGAGCACTTTTGAAAGCCCTGCTTAATATGCACTTATATGCACATTGTGTATTATCCCGCCATATGTAAAATTGACCTTGTCTTGGGCCTGATCACCTCATTCATGCGCCGGTCAAGTGTATCTGTAAAGTTATTAAAAAAGTAAAATTTTTTCCAAATTTACATATTTTTCTATTGACATGCATTTAAAATGAGAACAAAATATATAATTTCAGTATACACAATTATTTACCCAACACTTTTAATTCAACGTTAATATATGGAACTACTTTCTCTCCATCGTTACTAACGTTACTGGGCGCACGCCACTCAGTGTATCATTTAGAGTACAGCGTATGCTTGTAGAGGCAGTGACAATGTCCAAAGGTTGATTCCAAAAGTGCTCTAGTCAATCGTGAACAGCATATTCTTTCATTTTTTTCTGGAGCCCTGGTAAAGTTCTACTTCCAGGACATTCATCCACCTCACGCAAACCAAGCTACACCAAAGGGACAGCGCACCGCATTCGTGCGCACTCAGTGTAATGCAATTTTGCATAATAAATATTTATTACTAGGCATTAGCAAAACAAATTTTTTCTCTCTGTTTTATTCACATTAATTACAAATGAAATATTTAATTATGTTATTTAATTATGTAGATTGAATATAAGTGAAATTTAAATTTAACTAGAATTAAGACATTTTTATGTTAACAGAAGTATAAAACGCTTGTGGTACACGAAATACTGTATTTAGGTAACAACCAAACACGTCATGCATAGGATGATNTTAGGTAACAACCAAACACGTCATTCATAGGATGATGTCTCAAAGGTTTGATTCAAAAGTGTGAATAAATCGCGAATAGGTTATACATTCGCATTCGTGGAAGAAACTGACAAAGAAACATTACTTCGCCATAGGTTTTCATAAAGGTTCACTGCAACGTAATAAACGCTAGCAACGCTCAAAGTGTACATTACTAAAAAAATTTGGGTTGGATTTGAAACCATTCTACGTCGGGAAAGAATATTTCGTTGGAAAACTTTTAAACCAACAGCCGGCCAGTAATGAACGTTGTTCAGTTTATTAAGTGTGTNTTACTAGGCATTAGCAAAACAAATTTTTTCTCTCTGTTTTATTCACATTAATTACAAATGAAATATTTAATTATGTTATTTAATTATGTAGATTGAATATAAGTGAAATTTAAATTTAACTAGAATTAAGACATTTTTATGTTAACAGAAGTATAAAACGCTTGTGGTACACGAAATACTGTATTTAGGTAACAACCAAACACGTCATGCATAGGATGATGTCTCAAAGGTTTGATTCAAAAGTGTGAATAAATCGCGAATAGGTTATACATTCGCATTCGTGGAAGAAACTGACGAAGAAACATTACTTCGCCATAGGTTTTCATAAAGGTTCACTGCAACGTAATAAACGTTAGCAACGCTCAAAGTGTACATTACTAAAAAAATTTGGGTTGGATTTGAAACCATTCTACGTCGGGAAAGAATATTTCGTTGGAAAACTTTTAAACCAACAGCCAGCCAGTAATGAACGTTGTTCAGTTTATTAAGTGTGCCCGATATTGTGTGAACCGATAGGAGGTTTGAAAATGGGAATACAGAGATCTACATAACTGATGCTCATGCAGTCGTGAATACAGGCGACTTGCTGATAGCTTTTCCTAACAAATTTATATTTAAATTCAATCATTACCACATACAGAACACCTGAAAACCAGAATATTCTGATTTCAGACGGTATTTTCTAATGTGACACTGAAAAATAATAAATAAAGTGTTAACCTTTATTACAGTTACAGATGCAACACATACCTGGACAAAATATGGTGGGCATTAAAAATGCCTGTTAAGATATGCCCTACGTGATGACAGCTCTTGTTCTCAAATATTGTTTCTGCTGCCCTAGTTCCTGCTCGGCGAGTCGGTTCNTCTTGTTCTCAAATATTGTTTCTGCTGCCCTAGTTCCTGCTCGGCGATTCGGTTGTTTTCAAAATAGCGGACCGCGGTAGTGCACTGCTTGCTCGCCGTCTCAGTTTCTTGGGCATCTCATGATGGGCCTTGGAATTAAAGTCTGGCGCGGATATGCAGTTTCCGCACCATAACGCATGGTATGCAGTTGTGTCCGTAATACACAGGAAGATTTCATTTGCCGGTACTGTACCCTGCGAAGCCCAGTGACCAGTCGTCTCCTTCCGGTGCGTATCACCATCGCCGAACACGAAGACTAACAGCTCATTAGTAAAGACATTAAAAATTCGCGTTATTATTTCGCNTGCGTATCACCATCGCCGAACACGAAGACTAACAGCTCATTAGTAAAGACATTAAAAATTCGCGTTATTATTTCGCAACCTGTTGTACTTTAATCAAGTGTACCTCTCAGCTACGTTGTCGTTCGAACACGCATAATTTGATACGTCCTGGGTAACTCTGCGTCACTGAATTGACTCTTCACAATGGCGTGTAAGAATCACGCCAGTCCTNAATTTGATACGTCCTGGGTAACTCTGCGTCACTGAATTGACTCTTCACAATGGCGTGTAAGAATCACGCCAGTCCTGTCAGACGGTGAATGGCTTCACATCCGGGCAGCAGTCAGTGGACAATAGACGCCAATAATACTATGTACATACTGTAAAGTCTAGCGTGATGCCAAATATTAACGCTAGTTTTGTAGATCCCTATTCATTGGTTATGATAAGGACATTAGAACGGTGTCAGGGTTAAGTACAGCATGCATCAAACAATTTATTTCGACGTTTTTTTGCAGCACCTGAGGTCTGGAAGGCCTAACGCGCAGTGCAGCTTTACTCTTTGTCGTACGCCTGCCTACCTGGTGCACATTTCAACTGGTCGTGTGTGGTACTTTCAAGAATCGCGCGCATTGGAAACATTACTTTAATGCCTTCCAATGGCTGAAAATGGCTTTCTTCAAACTGCTTACTCTCAAAATATACGTACCTGGTTCANTTACTTTAATGCCTTCCAATGGCTGAAAATGGCTTTCTTCAAACTGCTTACTCTCAAAATATACGTACCTGGTTCACGCTAAACTACAATAGAGGAGAGCATTAGACTTTGCTACGGTGTCACGTCCGTTTAAATGATAGGGTCACCGTTTANCGCTAAACTACAATAGAGGAGAGCATTAGACTTTGCTACGGTGTCACGTCCGTTTAAATGATAGGGTCACCGTTTAAACTCCCATAGTTCCAGCAGTACGACGGGAACACTGCACGCGAGTTCACAACTTTGCGCGTAGAGGCGATATCGCTTTATATGCGCCGGCTGGCGTGGTCCGTAGCGATTCATAGATTTTTGCCACACACANGCGCGTAGAGGCGATATCGCTTTATATGCGCCGGCTGGCGTGGTCCGTAGCGATTCATAGATTTTTGCCACACACAAAGACACTCCTCACTAGGCGGTAGCCCTAATTTAAATAATTTTATAACAGAAAAAAAGTGGTATCTTAAGTATGTGTAACTGTGTGTTCGTAAATAAGGATACAATACTTGTACAGGTATATTATTTGAAAGACTGAAATTTCCAATCTTACATTTGTTTGGAGACCCAGAAATTTCGCGAATTCATTCGAGGACAAGACAAATTTGAAACCCACGTACATCTGATTTTCTGCTTATATTGAACCACAGTTAGGCACGACCTGGACGAATTTTAGCCAATAAAGGAACTCCAAGGAAAACAAGGTCCGAATTCCGTGCTATCTGTCTGTGATTGAATTACACGAGCGCGTCAAATAAAATACGTACCAGTGACGAATGCAAAGAAGGCATACACATGCTTGAAGTATAACATGTTACTAAACAATAACGCGAAATATCCTCGGAAATATCGCATGTCTCTAGTTATTAACAAACACACATTCCCGATTTCTGATAAGGTGAGCAAAAACCCGTTCAGTCACCGTGAGTGCAGAGATTTTGACGGTCCTTAAAATCTAGGTCTTGGGAGCCGATGAGGGTGAAGCGAGGTGAGTATGGAGCAGCGCCGGAATGAAAGTGCGAGGGAAACAAGGGATCCCCGAGAAAACTCGCCAACCAGCGGCATTGTCAGGCACGATTCCCACATGCGGAAATCCGGGAGCAACCCGCCGGGAATCGAACCCGTTCGCCTGGGTGGTAAGGGAGTTGTCTGACCGCTACACCACCGCGGCCCCTTGTGCCAATANCGGGAATCGAACCCGTTCGCCTGGGTGGTAAGGGAGTTGTCTGACCGCTACACCACCGCGGCCCCTTGTGCCAATACTTCTTTGGACACATGTTTCAACAAAACATTCATCTGTTAATAACCTTCACGGTTGACCTTCCTGCTCTCTAGAGAAATCTTACAGACGTATACAAAAACTAGTAAAAATTTTCATGTTTTAAAGATTTCCCAGTAAAACCCTCTACTAGTTTCATAATCACACCTTTTCAAGATAAGAAATAATTGTACCTATTGTCCGGTTTTTTGGAGGGCAAAACTTCGCATCTCTTGAAATTTTTTTTAATGCCGGAATATTTTCTTACCGAATGAATAAACTGCAGGTAATTTTATACCACACTCATAACTAGAGACCACGACATTTATTATTACATAAAGTTATAGGATGTTCACAGTATAATGAGAACTTCCGAAAGCCCTGCTTAGGATATACTTGTATGCACGTTGTGCAGTCTTCAATCTTATGTAAAATTAACATTGCCATGGGCCTCTTCACTTTATTCATACGTCTGTCAAGTGAAACTAAAAATTATTAGAAAAGTAAATATTTTACATATATACTAATTTTTACACTTCTATGCTTTAAAAATACAGAAACCAAGATAAATAATTTAAGGTATTACAAATGGTTACCTAACACTTTTTATTCGACGTTAAGACATGGAACTACTTTCCATCCATTGTTACCAACTTTACTGGCCGCATGTCGCTTAGTGTGCCCGTTAAAACATATGCAGGCTGGGGCAGTGAATTTGTCTAAGGTTGATTTCAATGGTCACTTTATCGTGAACAGCCTTTACCACACTAGTGACGGAGTACTTATGAAAGTCCGCAGAGGTGAAAGAGCCACTTGTTCGGCGAAATCCAGCCGCACACACCAGCAAAATGGCACCACTGATCAGCAGCATGTCGGAATGTCGATCGCCAATCAGCGCGTGGTAACCTACCTTTCAGCCGGCAGCCCAGCCAATAGGGAACCTTCCGCAGCCACGCAGTAGCCAATCAGAGACACGGCCTGTTCCAGAGCCTCGCACAGCCAATCAACTTTTTTTATTGCTACCGAATATACTTTAAAAACCAAATATGTCTCCCACCAAGTAAGGAATTTCTCATAGTGGATGACGTTTTCTGCCGTGTACAGTGTTCATCATTAATACTACTTTCAGCGTAACGTCCTATATATAGAACACCACGCCTGAAATGGATAAAGTTAAAGGGTTAGTGAACCCTTCGAGGAGCATGTACGATTATACTCGGGTGTACGTTTATATCGAATTTCATTGCTTTTGGAAACAAAACTCACACATTTATAGTTTTACAATTCCGCTGGACATTATCGGAATTTAAGTAAAAAATTAAAACTGATAAAAATTTAACTTCGTAAATAAAATTAACACGATGGATTTTAAAACCTGTTACATATGTCTCGACACATTAATTGGTGCACAGTCAACGATCGACTCCATTGACCGACGGGCAACCAATAATAAACGTGTCCGATGTAGCCAGGACTATTAGGACGATGTCAAGTGTAAGCACATTGACCAAACACAGCTAAAATTGTTGTAGTGTAGGGGCCGTGGTGGTGTAGTGGTTAGACTACTCGCCCCTCTCCCACCAAGGTGAACCGGGTTCGATTTCCGGTAGGGTCATTCCCTTATTTTAAGATGTGGGAATCGTGCCGGACGAAGCCGTTGGTCGGCGGGTTTTCTCGGGGATCTGCCGTTTCCCCCGCCCTTTCGTTCCGGCACTGCTCCATGCTAACCTCGCTTCATTTTCATCGGCTCTCAAGATCTCGATGTTAAGAGCCGCCCAAATCTCTTCACATGATCCCTCGTTGCAGTGGAGAATATAGGCAGCTCACGCCAACCCTGTCTTCAGTGCCAGTAAATCTGCGCTGTCCTCAAAGGGTTAATTAACAGCNCGGGAATCGAACCCGTTCGCCTGGGTGGTAAGGGAGTTGTCTGACCGCTACACCACCGCGGCCCCTTGTGCCAATATTTCTTTGGACACATGTTTCAACAAAACATTCATCTGTTAATAACCTTCACGGTTGACCTTCCTGCTCTCTAGAGAAATCTTACAGACGTATACAAAAACTAGTAAAAAATTTCATGTTTTAAAGATTTCCCAGTAAAACCCTCTACTAGTTTCATAATCACACCTTTTCAAGATAAGAAATAATTGTACCTATTGTCCGGTTTTTTGGAGGGCAAAACTTCGCATCTCTTGAAATTTTTTTAATGCCGGAATATTTTCTTATCGAATGAATAAACTGCAGGTAATTTTATACCACACTCATAACTAGAGACCACGACATTTATTATTACATAAAGTTATAGGATGTTCACAGTATAATGAGAACTTCCGAAGGCCCTGTTTAGGATATACTTGTATGCACGTTGTGCAGTCTTCAATCTTATGTAAAATTAACATTGCCATGGGCCTCTTCACTTTATTCATACGTCTGTCAAGTAAAACTAAAAATTATTAGAAAAGTAAATATTTTACATATATACTAATTTTTACACTTCTATGCTTTAAAAATACAGAAACCAAGATAAATAATTTAAGTTATTACAAATGGTTACCTAACACTTTTTATTCGATGTTAAGACATGGAACTACTTTCCATCCATTGTTACCAACTTTACTGGCCGCATGTCGCTTAGTGTGCCCGTTAAAACATATGCAGGCTGGGGCAGTGAATTTGTCTAAGGTTGATTTCAATGGTCACTTTATCGTGAACAGCCTTTACCACACTAGTGACGGAGTACTTATGAAAGTCCGCAGAGGTGAAAGAGCCACTTGTTCGGCGAAATCCAGCCGCACACACCAGCAAAATGGCACCACTGATCAGCAGCATGTCGGAATGTCGATCGCCAATCAGCGCGTGGTAACCTACCTTTCAGCCGGCAGCCCAGCCAATAGGGAACCTTCCGCAGCCACGCAGTAGCCAATCAGAGACACGGCCTGTTCCAGAGCCTCGCACAGCCAATCAACTTTTTTTATTGCTACCGAATATACTTTAAAAACCAAATATGTCTCCCACCAAGTAAGGAATTTCTCATAGTGGATGACGTTTTCTGCCGTGTACAGTGTTCATCATTAATACCACTTTCAGCGTAACGTCCTATATATATAGAACACCACGCCTGAAATGGATAAAGTTAAAGGGTTAGTGAACCCTTCGAGGAGCATGTACGATTATACTCGGGTGTACGTTTATATCGAATTTCATTGCTTTTGGAAACAAAACTCACACATTTATAGTTTTACAATTCCGCTGGTCGTTATCGGAATTTAAGTAAAAAAATCACAACTGATAAATATTTCACTTCGTAAATAAAATGAACACGATGGATTGTAAAACCTGTTACATATGTCTCGACACATTAATTGGTGCACAGTCAACGATCGACTCCATTGACCGACGGGCAACCAATAATAAACGTGTCCGGTGTAGCCAAGAATATTAGGACGATGTTAAGTGTAAGCACATTGACCAAACACAGCTAAAATTGTTGTAGTGTAGGGGCCGTGGTGGTGCAGTGGTTAGACTACTCGCCCCTCTCCCACCAAGGCGAACCGGATTCGATTTCCGGCGGGGTCACTCCCTTATTTTAGCATGTGGGAATCGTACCGGACGAAGCCGTTGGTCGGCGGGTTTTCTCGGGGGTCTCCCGTTTCCCCTGCCCTTTCGTTCCGGCGCTGCTCCATACTCACCTCGCTTCATTTTCATCGGCTCTCAAGACCTCGATGTTAAGAGCCGCCCAAATCTCTTCGCTCACTCCCACGTTCCAGTGGACAATATAGGCAGCTCACGCCAACCCTGTCTTCAGTGCCAGTAAATCTGCGCTGTCCTCAAAGGGTTAATTAACAGCGAACCATTATGCAGACAGGTTTACAGTCGCTGCCGCTTGTGCTAGGATGGCTGCGGTCTTACAGCGGGACAATGCGTTAATGAAGGGGCGAAGGGGATGGGCGAGGAATTGAAAGTGGAGCTGGCGGTGTTGTCATCCCACCCAGGACGCCGTGACTCGGCAGCTACTCGGGGCCACCAATTTGCCGCTCTGATGGCCGCACAAAAGGGCCGACGGGAGCGCGGGGCTCGCCCACGATACCACACCTCGTTGGCGGCGTTCGNGTCGTCTTCAGCGGTGTCTCGCGGGCCTGCCAACTGTCGCTGTACATAGCCCATTCTCGGTTACTGCACACTTTTCTGAAGTGCCGTCGGTGAAGATATTTGGGCGACTCTTAACATCGAGGTCTTGAGAGCCGATGAGGGTGAAGCGATGTGTGGAGCAGCCCCGGAATGTATGGCCGGGGAAACGGGAGAAACCCGAGAAAACCCGCCGACCACCGGCATCGTTTTTCTGAAGTGCTGCTAAAGTTCTACTTACATGATACTACTCTACCTCAAAGCTTAACCATGGTAACGTTAATTCTAGTCAGGTTAGGAACAAAACGAGATTTCTTATGGGAGAGTTTGGCACAGAGAAAATATTTGCCACTAGGTGCTCAGAGTTCCAAATGGTAACTTTTAATTCAAATTTTTAGCTACGTAAATTATAACTTATGAGACAAAGATTTCACTAGTTATCTTATATTAGATTTATAACTATTGCAAATTATCCTGTTTTTAACGTCTAAAATAAAGAAAATTTGGTACATATGAGATACTAGTGTTTTTCTAGTGGCGAAAATTTCCCCTTTGCCGAACATTAATATTGATTTTCCCAACCAGCAAGAAGTAACCTTAACCAAGTCTAGCGAATAACACCAGAGGGACACCGCACCACATTCGTGCGCACTGAGTGTAATAATACTTTCCATAAGAACTGTTTCAACACTCCTGTTTTCTATATGTTTTTATTCATATTAATTATAAATTAAGTACTATAATTTATGGATAAAAATAACTGAAATTCCAATTAAAACAAAACTATCGTAACTTTTATGTTAACACAAGTATAAAATGCTTGTGATATGTCGTATCTAGAAAACAACCAAATACACCATACATGGCGGTGATTTTTTTCGAAGGTTTTATTCAAAATGTGTGACCAAACCGCGAATAGACCATACTCGTCTTCCCCCGCGGCGTTCTCAGACACTCGTCGCTACCGCTCGAGGCCTGTCGTACCACAGAAAGGAAGGGCTTTGATAAAATATGTAACTTTGTGAGCATTAAAATTTCAAGCTTGAAAGAATCGCGTTGTGGGAAAATGTCCGTATATCTATAGAGCTTTGAAAGGAAATATTAGCGCTTTTGTCCTAACAAAATTTAATGCAAGGATTAAGATTAATTACTAACGAGTTTTCATGACAAATTTAGACATAATGCCTTTTCTTGCACTTAGTGTAGGTAAGTGTAAGTACAAACAATGTTAACTAAAAACTCTGTTGGCTATTCATGAGGACATTTTGTCAATCGCTAACGACCTCGAAGTGGCAAGGGAGAGGTTTGAACACTTTAAACGTCTCCCTTATATAAAGCTTTGCGACGCTCGCTTCTCCTGCAGTTCAATTTGAATAAGGACAAGTTATTTTCGCGGAGAATTCCACGCTGGGAAGATTTCGCTATCGTACGTGCTCGCCCATAGTTTTCCTTCGCTTATTGGTAGAAGTACCTGTTTTCCGCGAAATAATTCCACGATTAGTAGGTGCCACTGTGGTGTAGTGGTTAGACTACTCGCCTCCAACCTAGGCGAACCCGGGTTAAATTCCCCGTGGAGTCGCTTCCGGATTTTTGCACGTGGGAATCGTGCCGGACGATGCCGCTGGTCAGCTAGTTTTCTCGGGGATCTCTCGTTTCTCTCGCCCCTTCATTCCGGCGCTGCTCCATACCTTGTTTCACCCTCATCGGCTCTCAAGACCTCGATGTTAACTCACTCACTCACTCACTCCACGATTATTTGTACGTACACCAAAACACTTCACTTCAGATCCATTTTCGTGATTGGATGGTTACAGAAGTCAGCCCGCGAATCACAGACACACAGCAATACAGAGGCGAAGCAGCCGTACACGCCAGCGAAATACCGTCGCTGGCCAGCAAAGTTTTGGGATGCCTTTTGCCAAATAATGCTCTACCAGATGACAGTCCAGCCACCAGCGAACATTTCGCAACGTGCAGTGGCCATTCAGGCACAACGCTCATTTACGTAGCCTCGCACAGCCAATCAGAGAATGGAAACGCCCACATCACAGGAACCGCCAGGCAATTTCTTACATGTGAATTTATCTTCTCTGTGCTACAAACGTGCACCCAGCCGCAAGGGTTGTTAATGTTGTTGTTGATGATATTGTAAAAGTATTCAAATTTACTTGAGCAAACGTATCATAGACTAAAAAAGATGAGGTAGACTCATTTTTCGCCTTCGACGCATGTACCCAAAGCAACATCTGTCAAAGTCACATGGTCCACAATAATGAACGTGTTTGTTTATATCTGAATTTTCAAAAGACAAGCTCATTTATAAAATATTTTTACCAACTGCTGTAAAAATTCGTTTAAGAGGAATTATACAAACATTTCAGAGCACCTGTTTTCATAAGCAGTCTTCTAACCTCAAATCCTACCCACGTCGTTTATGATCGTCGTATTGGCAGGAAAGCAGATCAATGTTGGAACACGGAGACTAGTTTTACGCACCTAGCGTGCTCACTCTACCCCATATTCACTCTACGAAACGTATCGCCCTACGATGACGAACGTTATCCTGTAACATACTAGTCGAATACGATGACCACGATATGTTGCGCTATACGTATACGTCACAAGTGCACGCTCATCGAAATGTAATGACGTCACGCTTACTTCGTCATTATTGCTTCTGTGTTCACGACATAAACAGTCATTATGGCGGACACGCGAATAACATACGCCAAACCCAGTGTATATTCGTTATGTGAAAATCAGGGAGTCAATAAATGTACTTTTGCTAAATGAAACTTTAAGCTAGTATTAGTAAACTCACAATCGTCTAATAACTCAATAACTTTAATAATTAGACATTAAAAGTAACTTGAAACATACGGCACGTGGTGGTATTGAATACTTTCTTGTAGGGTTATTTGTCATGACAATCCACATGCATCGTTTAGTGTAATGAGATTATAAGCAATTGTTATAGTCTAATACTAATGTCCCTAAGTGAGAAAAACAGTCATTCTGTTATTTTTAAAAAAAATTTATATGGTCTGTTAGAACATTATGCAAATTATATTATTGTGAAATTTTTTTCACCATTATCTTGTCTAAATGTAGTAATTCTATCAATTATTTGCACAGCAAGGTATATTGGATGTTGTCAAAATACCAATTTCTTTACTGTAACCAATATCACACTGAAATAAACCCGCCCTTGAACAAAAATATAATACCTTAATTTTTAAAATGAAAATCAGCATTACTTTACAACTTGACTATCACACCTTCCAACTGCCGGACTGCCAAACAGTTTCATCTGTCTTTACGAATGGTAAAACTTCCAACCTTCGAAATCAAAACACAAACTCTCAATAGCAGAAAATTGTATGAATAATACTTCCGAAATTAATATATACCATATTAATCTAAGTTTAAATAGGCACCACAAATGACGTACTATGCAACTGAATTTACTTGAAAAAAAGTAAGAAACGCGATTATGAACAAAGAATATTTTGCAGTGAAAATCAGGCACATGTATTTAAACACATTACGCGAATTTTTGTATATTTTTGTAATTTTATAATTACTTACTTGTAAGAGTAATGTGTTTTCAGCGTCAATGCATTCTCGAAATCTGCTACATTTTAAAAACCAACGTTAGATAAAGTTTAAAACGTACAAGGAGTAGGCAACAGCCTAACGACAAAAAAAAACTTTTTTTGTACATAAATTAATAAATTTTGCTTAGTAAAGAAAAAAAGTTTCTAAATATACTGTAAAACTTTAAAACATAAAAAATAATTGTAACATTGATTTTTTTGTTAGATAAGCAAAGAATATAAAACGTTAGGATTTTATTCCTCAAATTTTGGCGTGTGCTCTACTGTTGGCAACGGAACAACCCGGCAGCTGCAAGTTATTCTACAGTATGTTGGCACGCCAACAGATCCAGTGCTTTTGTAGTTGACAGCCGACTTCCGGATCTCGTGAAGGGTGTCGCGACGTAATTGCGGCTAGGACACGAAGGGCAGTTTGCTACTGGCATCCGTGAACAAGGCTGGTCAACAGACGAAGAGCAAAGTTTGAATGCGACCGTTATGGCGTTGCTTGGGTGCTCCGTGTGTTTAGACTTGCTAGAATCTCGCTGGCCGACGTATTTTGTTCTTTCGGAATAGTGCGACGAGTGGTGTTCGTAATATAATCAGCACCTTGGCTCGCCACACCAACTTAGACACAGTTGTCCCGGCGATCCTCGCTGCCTGAAGACGCCAGGTAAGGATCCGTTAAAAATTTAAACGCAAAACCTGTCGCATGTGTGATGGAAGCTCAGGCCGTGTTCCAATTGGTACTTTTTTTTGCAAAAAAAAAAATCGCTTGACCCGATTTTGTCTACGAAATCGATGGCGTATTTTTGTAATTTGCGTTTTGCGTGTCGTCTACTTCGAAGCTGACAAGTTACCAAATTCAAAATATCGAACCACCACCATATAACTTTTGCCTGTTTGAAACGTTTACTCACAATAATTATTTCGCAAAGCAAATTGCTGAAATATTCTTGAAATAGGCCTAGGAATCCTCTCGCGATACCATTTTTTTTAGTAACTATTTCAGGTCATAATTACTGTATTATTTTGTTGATTTTTAAATTTGAAACTGCCCTCTAACAACTTTTGGGAAAACATTGCTGTTTATTTAAAGTCTTCATGGAGTTTTAATTTTGGAATCACGATAAAACAAATTAATAATAGCATGGCATGCTAGGCAGTTGAATGTCGTGGTGCTCCAACGTAAACCTTGCAAAATGCTAAATACAAGAAAAAACTAAACTCAAAAAACGAATTGGAACGCGTTCTCAGTCACACAGTAACTGATTCGTGCTGCAATGCAGGTTTCATTACTGCGTAGGCGTATACATAGTGGGAGAAAGCAGGTGTCTCGTCTTATTGTGCAGGTGGAAGTTTTAACCTTTTTAGAAATATGGTATCACTTCTTTTTGCTTTAAACCAAAGCTTCCTCCAATGGTCACAGTTAATTGGGGACTTTTAAAATTAACCTTTCTTTGAATAATGTCTACCTATTAACTGCATAAACGGACATACTTGCTGGCACGTTGCGTGTAAAGTTGACAGCGGTGTGCAGACAGTAATTCATTATTTACGTCGTACTTAAAAGTGTTATATTTCAGTTAGCATTTTGACGTATGGGAATGATACTTTTCGCACATGCATTATTTATTATTTTCACTACGCACTTTAATTGATGGGATTCTTAAAATGTGAATGTTAATTTACGTAATGGCAGATATGCTGGCAGACGCCGATGTTTATTAGTTGCGCTACGTGTGTGTAACTTGGTGTAAATATTTTTTTTATTTTTGTACGCATTCCTTGTCTTTACAGTGTTAATGTTTTGTGTTGGCAAATGTTTTAATATTTTCATAATTCTAATATGTTGTAACGTAATATTTTAATGCAGTGTTTTGAAGGTGCAATTAAGAAGTTTCTAATGTGATTGATGTATGTAAATAGTTTTCAATAGTTAACAACATTGTGTTCGACGTAATGTTTAAGAAGGATTTTCGAAAGCACTCCAGACTTAGGGGCTTATGTCCTATCTCTCCAAGCATAATTCAAATTAGACTTTGTTGAGGAACATTTTATCGTTTAGAACTTTTTCGGCGACATATTGGATCCGAAATACTTAAGCTGGTCAGTTAGGGTTGCTGATCCATCTTCTTTAAAAATGTAAAATTGTGGTATTTAAGTGGATCCGAGGCTTAACGCCGTAATAAAATTTATCTTTTAGGCTGATGGAGTGCGCACAGTGCAATATAAGAGGGCCAAAAGAGCTATTTAGTGTAAAAACTGATATTCAAAAATACGCATTTTTGCCTTCCCGACATGGTCCCCAGGGATCGTCCCGATGCCTGGACCTTCAGTTCCGGTGCTAAATGCTACGTTCCAGGTAACTTCTAGACCATGTTCCAGCTACAAATTAAGAAGTTTTCGCCTGTAGCAAATGGGTTTGTTATTATTGTATACGAGATAAACCATTTCCGCAGTATATCTGCTAGGCAGCGTAACAACTAAGTGACACCTTTTACGTGCCGGTTTTAGCGGCATTTATTTCATTCCTGCTTCCTAATAAGTCTTAAGACTTTGATTAACTTGTTTTCTACTGAACGTTTCCTGAAAATTTTGCCCACACATCCTTCAGAAGCAGTGACGCTACCGAGTAACAATTTTGAACTTAGCTAGGCCGAGGTAAAATTGGTAATGTGAACAGCGTTAAAATGTGAAATATTCTAACAGTTACAGAATATAAATTATTCCTTGAACTTCTAAGCGCATTGATCTGCTGCCAAATTTCAAACAACTTGTTAATTTTCTGCACAGAGCTTAGTAGTCAAATCACGCTGCATAATTGATTGTTTCTGAACTCTGAATAATTACGTTTTGCACGACAATTTTTTATTTGTGATAATTGAATGCTGCTTCGCCAGTTTATGTGTTATTTGTTGGTAGTTTTGAGAGTAGATTTTTAATCCGATCTCAAAGGGTATTTATGTATCAACTTGTGAATGAAATATGCCTTTTAGTGTGCGTTAAGCAAAGGGAGATGTTTTTTTCACGCCTAGGCTACACTATTTGATTACCTGCATGGACTTGCACTCATTGTTCACTTTGCTTGTTTTCTCACATCCACACTATAAACAATTGGTTGAATTCTATCTCAGATGTGAAAAAATTGTAGACATTGACTACATTTAATTTCTTGTAGTCACATTTACATAAAGGTAAGAACTGGCAACTGTTAAAATATATATGTTGCCAACACCTTAACACTTTCACTTTAATTATGCATGAATGAAGTGTTAGAATACGGGGCAAAGATAATTTTACATAAAGCAGAAGGATAAAAATGGGTCAAATATATTAAATAGGGATAAGTATAAATTATTGTACAAACACAATAATTTCAGTTCAGTTTATAATGAGGTTCAAGGTTAATCGAAAACTTTAACTCCTCTCCGTTTATTTATAAAAAAAACGCGTGGAAAAATTTGGTGACTACTTTTGAAGGGAATAGTAAAATATAAACTTGCTAGTAAGAAATATAGTCAGTTATTTCATTGAAAATAAAGTTTCTGTTAGGAAAAAAACGGGATTAATTTATGGGAGCATTTGGCACAGGGAAACTTTCCACCGCAAGGTGCGCTGGTGTTCCAACCAGGTCACTTTTAAGCTGGCTGTAAATTGAGAAATTTCATTTATTTATGTTTAAAAGTTCGCGTTTGGCTCTAATTGTGATATATACTTGCCGCAGCCAAAATTTAAAGTCATAACTTTATTTCGTAACTGTTATTCACACCCTTCAGTGGTGTTTACAAGAGCAAACAGTAAAATACATTTGTGTTTGGTAGTGAGCATTCATTAGCAGGCTTATTTAAATGTAAAAGCATTACGAATTTAAGTGCGAAATAAATACTGCTGTCATCAAAAGGAACTTAGTAATTTTCTACTTTCCAGGAAACTGCACAGAAAAGCCCGAAAAATTATTTTTTTATTTCACTATTTTTGTTAATTCTGATGTATTTAAATAAACGAATTGTGTTATCCAACGTTTTGCTAAATTCAGTTTACGACAGAGTATCAAGCAACATGTGATATATTTAGTTATATTTCCACTCTAGTGCAAATAACAATTTATTCTTTGCGTAGGTTGTAGTACAATGCAATTAGAAAGATGTTACACGATTATATTAATTTTATGAAAATGGCAATCATCCCATTTAATACATACAAAAAGGAAACATTTCGGTACATATGCGACACCAGTGAACCCTGGTGGCGAAAATGTTTAGTTACCAAACTAAAAGCATTGAGTTTCCCAACCTGGGTGGAATAATCCTAAGTTATGGTACATAAATAAAAAATTCAACATGACAAATGAAACTGAGCCTTAATACACCGACTGGTGCAGGTAATGTTTTCAACGGATATGTCAAAAAACTATATATAAAAAATTATTACATAAAGAAAAGCTACAACAGTAAAGTATTTATCTTTGTGTGTTACTTGTTCGAAGCATTGGTAATATTACGTGGATGCATATATAGGCTGCTCACGGTAAGTTGAGCACTTCTGAGGGCCCTGCTTAAGATCTACTTGTATGCACATCTTGTATCCTTACGCCATACGTAAAATTAACATTGCAATGAGTCTGATCACTTTATTCGTACGCCGGAAAGTGAAACTGTAATAATATAAGCTAAGAAAATATCTGACAAATTGGCTGATTCTTGCACAAAAAAAAAAAAAAAAAAAAAAAGGAAGGAAGAAAATGAAATAATTTGCAAGTATTCACAACCGTTAAAATAAGGAATTGCGTTCTCTCCGTGTCGTTACCAACTTTACTGGGCGCACACCAGTCAGTATGCCATTTAAAAAACATGCGAGGTAGGGGCAGTGATATTTTCCAAAGGTTGATTTCAAAATTTCTCACTTTACCGTGAACAGCCATTCATTGTTTATTTTTTGTAGTAAAGCGTATAGACAGCTTGGTAGTTGCACCAAATTACGAGCTTTGAATGTCCACCCTGCGCGCAGCTGCCACTCCACTTTGAAGTGTGACGTGGAACGAAATTCTAAAGTGTAAAGATGGCAGAATTCAAAGGCTGAGGAGAACGGGAGGACCCTTAAAAACACCTGAGGGCAAACGGCAATGCCCGTCACGTTTGCAACGTACGACAATCCGGCCGTGATCCCGACGGGAATCGAACCCGGATCGTGCGTTATCCACTCGACCAGCGTTGCCACTATTTTTTATTATTACTTGTGACTACAAAGGATACACAGTGGAAAAATATATTTCCGTTTTGATTTGATAAGGAAGTCAGAGTTTTTCATCTGAGTATTAGATAACTGTAAGCGGCTGTAACCCGCAAAAAAATACCCTCATTACAAACACCCACCCACCCACACACGCACGCGCGCGCGCGCGCGCGCACACACACACACACACACACACACACACACACACACACACAGTATGTCCCAGAACGCGTGCATAAGAACCACACCACGTCAGTCCTGAGCAAAATTGGAGACGAACATGTTAGTGGCAAAATGTCATACGATGACATTTTACGTGCACAATGTGGCAACACAGCACGGAGCTAGTCCCCTCTTGCGCTCCACTGATAAGGTACTACCACTGTTATGGCCATCATATTATACAACGGGTTCAAATCCCGGCCAGTCCGAACATTTTAGCAACGTGTAGTTTCCGTAATGTACATAAGAATACCAGGACAGAAAATCAACAAGTATTCGTAGTCCATTTATCACAGTTAATGTCGTGCCAAATGTTGCGTTGCGCCCTAATCGGCAGTTGAAGTTGAGTGTCTGGAAACTGTGCGGACTTGCCGGGATTTAAACCCGCACCCATAATATGATGGCCAGAATAGTGGTAGTACGATATCGGTGGAGCGCGAGAGGGGACTAACTCTGTTCTGTGTTGCCACATTGTACACGTAAAATGTCATCGTACGACATTCTGCCACAAACATTTTCGTCTNTGTTGCCACATTGTACACGTAAAATGTCATCGTACGACATTCTGCCACAAACATTTTCGTCTCCAATTTCGCTCAGAATTAACGTGGTGTGGTTCTTATGCGCACCTTCTGGGGACATCCTACATATATACATGTATATATTTATATATAATTCAATTACCAGCCTTATTTGCCGCTTTTAGGGGCNATACGAAATGGGCTGGAAAGTAGATCTTTTGCAGGGCTTCAGAAAATCTTGAAGTTACCGTGAATACATTATAGTAAGAAATATAGTCAGTTATTTCATTGAAAAGAATGTTTCGGTTAGGAACAAAACGGGATTCATTTATGGGAGCATTTGGCATAGGGAAAATTTCCGCTGCAAGGTGCGCTGGTGTTCCAACCAGGTCACTTTTAAGCTGGCTGTAAATAAAGAAATTTCATTTATTTATGTTTAAAAGTTCGTGTTTGGCTCTAATTGTGATATATACTTGCCGCAGCAAAAATTTAAAGTCATAACTTTATTTCGTAACTGTTATTCACGCCCTTCAGTGGTGTTTACAAGAGCAGACAGTAAAATACATTTGTGTTTGGTAGTGAGCATTCATTAGTAGGCTTATTTAAATGTAAAAGCATTACGAATTTAAGTGCGACATAAATACTGCCGTCATCAAAAGGAACTTAGTAATTTTCTACTTTCTCTCCAGGAAACTGCACAGGAAAGCACGAAAAAATATTTTTTTTATTTCACTATTTTTTTAAATTCTGATGTATTTAAATAAACGAATTGTGTTATCCAACGTTTTGCTAAAATCAGTTTACGACAGAGTATCAAGCAACATGTGATATATTTAGTTATATTTCCACTCTAGTGCAAATAACAATTTATTCTTTGCGTAGGTTGTAGTACAATGCAATTAGAAAGATGTTACACGATTATATTAATTTTATGAAAATGGCAATCATCCCATTTAATACATACAAAAAGGAAACATTTCGGTACATATGCGACACCAGTGAACCCTGGTGGCGAAAATGTTTAGTTACCAAACTAAAAGCATTGAGTTTCCCAACCTGGGTGGAATAATCCTAAGTTATGGTACATAAATAAAAAAATCAACATGACAAATGAAACCAAGCCTTAATACACCGACTGGCGCAGGTAATGTTTTCAACGGATATGTCAAAAAACTATAGCCTATATAAAAAATTATTACATAAAGAAAAGCTACAACAGTAAAGTATTTATCTTTGTGTGTTCCTTGTTCGAAGCATTGGTAATATTACGTGGATGCATACATAGGCTGCTCACGGTAAGTTGAGCACTTCTGAGGGCCCTGCTTAAGATCTACTTGTATGCACATCTTGTATCCTTACGCCATACGTAAAATTAACGTTGCAATGAGTCTGATCACTTTATTCGTGCGCTGGAAAGTAAAACTGTAATAATATAATCTAAGAAAATATCTGACAAATTTAGTGATTCTTGCACAAAAAAAATAATAATAATAAGAAGCAAATGAAATAATTTCCAAGTATTCACAACCGTCAAAATAAGGGATTACGTTCTCTCCGTCGTTATTAACTTTACTGGGAGCACACCAGTCAGTATGCCTGTTAAAATATATGCGAGGTAGGGGCAGTGATATTTTCCAAAGGTTGATTTCAAAAGTTCTCACTTTACCGTGAACAGCCATTAATTTTTTTTTGTAGTAAAGCGTATAGAGAGCTTGGTAGTTGCACCAAATTACGAGCTTTGAATGTCCACCCTGCGCGCAGCTGCCACTCGACTTTGAAGTGTGACATGGAACGAAATTCTAAAGTGTAAATATGGCAGAATTCAAAGGCTGAGGAGAACGGGAGGACCCTTAAAAACACCTGAGGGCAAACGGCAATGTCCGTCACGTTTGCAACGTACGACAATCCGGCTGTGATCCCGACGGGAATCGAACCCGGATCGTGCGTTATCCACTCGACCAGCGTTGCCACTATTTTTTATTATTACTTGTGACTACAAAGGATACACAGTGGAAAAATATATTTCCGTTTTGATTTGATAAGGAAGTTAGAGATTTCTTCTGAGTATTAGATAACTGTAAGCGGCTGTAACCCGAAAAAAAATACCCTCATTACACACACCCACCGACATACACACGCACACATATATATACACACACAGTATGTCCCAGAACGCACGCATAAGAACCACACCACGTCAGTCCTGAGCAAAATTGGAGACGAACATGTTAGTGGCAAAATGTCGTACGATAACATTTTACGTGCACAATGTGGCAACACAGCACGGAGTTAGTCCCCTCTTGCGCTCCACTGATAAGGTACTACCACTGTTATGGCCATCATATTATACAACGGGTTCAAATCCCGGCCAGTCCGAACATTTTAGCAACGTGTAGTTTCCGTAACGTGCATAAGAATACCAGGACAGAAAATCAACAAGTATTCGTAGTCCATTTATCATGGTTAATGTAGTGACAAGTGTTGCGTTGTGCCCTAATCGGCAGTTGAAGTTGAGTGTCTGGAAACTGTGCGGACTTACCGGGATTTGAACCCGCATCCATAATATGATGGCCAGAATAGTGGTAGTACGATATCGGTGGAGCGCGAGAGGGGAATAACTCTGTTCTGTGTTGCCACATTGTACACGTAAAATGTCATCGTACGACATTCTGCCACAAACATTTTCGTCTCCAATTTCGCTCAGTATTCACGTGGTGTGGTTCTTATGCGCGCCTTCTGGGACATCCTACATATATACATGTATATATTTATATATAATTCAATTACCAGCCTTATTTGCCGCTTTTAGGGGCNTGGGACATCCTACATATATACATGTATATATTTATATATAATTCAATTACCAGCCTTATTTGCCGCTTTTAGGGGCAATGAGCGAATCGGATTCAAGTGAGATCCGTTACATGTGAGAAACGTGGTGGACGTTACCATTGGCCGGTGGGTTTTCTGAGGGAACTCTCGCTCCCCCCACCACTGCATTACATCGCTGCCATAATGACCTCAGTTCGCCCTCACAGACGGTGCTATCACGCTGTTAAGCTAGGAGCAAAACCTTTCAGCCATCTTCATTAGAGCTTTCCTCGTGTTCTGGAAGTGCTAAGAAATACAACAGGATTGGCGCATCCTGCACTGCAACAGAGGAATGAGGGCAGGTAGGTTGTGGTTAACATCTCGTCGACAGCGACGTCAATAGAGACGGAGCAAGTTGCTCAGAGAAGCAGGTACGGGGAAGGAATCGGTCAGGGACTGTACGAGCATTCACCTGGTGTGAAAACCGTAAGACTAANCAGAGAAGCAGGTACGGGGAAGGAATCGGTCAGGGACTGTACGAGCATTCACCTGGTGTGAAAACCGTAAGACTAATGACGAGGTAGACCGATCTCGCTGGCTGCGCACAACCAATCTCCGTGTCACGACACTAAACTGCTTAGCAAACAAGTGCTTTGAAATGTTCTTATACTTCTTCTAACCAATTTGTGTTGTTGCAGTTTGATTANCAGAGAAGCAGGTACGGGGAAGGAATCGGTCAGGGACTGTACGAGCATTCACCTGGTGTGAAAACCGTAAGACTAAAGACGAGGTAGACCGATCTCGCTGGCTGCGCACAACCAATCTCCGTGTCGCAACACTGAACTGCTTAGCAAACAAGTGCTTTGAAATGTTCTTATACTTCTTCTAACCAATTTGTGTTGTTGCAGTTTGATTAAATTCAAATTGGTAAAAGTATTTTATTAATATAATAGTGCCTGTCGTTTAAAAATCAAGATATGAACAAAGACGTTCATCATTGTTGATCACGCGACTTTGACAGTTGTGTATGATTGGGGTAGGTTAATGTTGGGAAGATGCGCAGAAGTCTAATAAGTGGTCTACCTCATCTGTAGTGTACGTTGAAAACCACGGAAGGTGTGAAGTAACCGTGAATGGAGCACAGTGGGGCGGACGCACGGTGGATGGGCGGCCGCTGTGCTATACCGGTAGCCGGCGCGAGGTAACGTAATGACTCCCGCCACAGCGGGCTGTGTCCTCGGGCGATCCTCCCTCGGTGGCGGCGCGGAG
>NQII01009488.1:3397-19046 GCA_002778355.1 Clitarchus hookeri | reverse complement strand
TGGGAGAGTTTGGCATAGGGAAATTTTCCGCCCTCTACGTGCGCAATCTTCAAAAAGGTAACTTTAGATTAAAATTTTAAGCTATGTGAATAATATAAGAGGAGTATTTTGCTTGGTTACAAAGTTATTATCTATTTGATTTATAATTATTGCAATTATTCTTTTTTTTAAAGTAGAAAAATAGGAAATCTTGTGCCTACACATGCGAGACTAGTGCTAACCTAGTGGCGAAAATTTTCCCTTTGCCAAACTTTTAACATTAATATTCCCAACCTGTAGCAGAGATAACCTTAACAAGACCAAGCAGAGCGATCACTGGTGAAGCTTTAGCAATATCTGTAAAATTGTTTGGGAAATCTACATTAATTGCGATACCGAGGCTTTTTTGTTTTGTTGTGTTTGTCTCGTGCTTTTAAACTAGTGTGCTAATACATTTCACTTATCTGTATGTATCGTTAGTAATTTTGTTAGTATTCCCAACGTGTTATGACAGTAAATCATATCTATTTTTAATTGTAGCAAAAATAATTTCATATGCGTGGCATTAAAAAACACGAGCCTTTGTGTTATCCTCAGCACAATAAAATTCTTTGCAGAGTAAAACGTGTTTTTCCATGCTTCTAAATATTTTTTAGATAAACCAATTACAGTATAATTTCCATAGCAATGCAACGATAAAAACTTTTAGTGTCACAGCATATGACTCATGCTGACGTGAACTAAGTGCCATTCTTGAAGACATGCAGAAATAATGTAATCGCAATCTGTGAAAAGTAGCACGTATGTTTGACACCCATGAAAAAGTAGCATTCATAATCCCACGTTGCTACTAGTAAATTACTAGTAGAATGATTATGGCAGATCGGGTGCAACGGGATTTGTGAAAGGAGCAAGGCGTAAAGGTCATTAAATGTAACGGGCACATGGTCAAGGTAAAGTCCATCTATCAAGGTCATCTGGATCCAAGATGGCGGTTGGGTTACCGGAATGACAGAGCATAAACGGCGCCTGGTACCTGTGCTGTGCGCCATTGTGCCAAAACTTTCTAATTTTTTAATAATTTTTCTGCATTTTTGTTTTCTTTGGGTTCAATTTTATCCAAGGTCACGGGTACAGCGTCAAGGTCAAGGGCACGGGTCAAGGTCAAAGATCACCTGGATCCAATACGGTGGTCGGGTGACGTCACAACATGGCTGGCGCCTGGCTCCTATCCTAGATCCCGTTTCGCCCGATCCGCAATAATCATTCTACTATTACTTTTAAGTGTATATTTAAACACAGATTTTTTGTTCCCGCATAAAACCTGCTACTGAACAGCTTACTATATCTTTAGGGTTTCCAGCGTATTATGGGTAAAACACTGCACTTCGCTATAAATTCGTTATTCAGTAGAAGTGGGTTTTTTTTTTCACGTATTCTCATGGACAATTACTAACCATTGCTAAGTATATTGTTACAATAATTCAGCTAAAAAATTACTTTAGTCCTATTTACATAATTGTAGTCATGTCCTTGAGAGTGCATGAGTGGCATCTGTCTCTCGTAAACGACTCTCAGACCCGTTCTGAAGCCCACGTGTATTACAGACATAACACTCGTCAAGGAGCTCCCCGTTGACTCCCCCGCAATCGGCCCAGATCTCAGTTAGCTGTCACCGCAATGCCGACAACTGCTTTCCCTCACACAACCTACGGAAACATTCGCCAGTCACAGTCGACGTCGTCCACGCGCTCTCAAGAACTGCCTCGGCGCGGTAAAGGTTGGATTTATGCCTGCGATTATGATTTATAGTTTTATTCTGCACTTGTGCAAGCCCAGGGGTGACCTCATCCAGCATCGAGGGGTTTCTGAAAATACGATGCGATCTCTGACCTTCTGGAAGGTGTTAGTCGCCGCCGAATGTGAGTTTTCAATCACAGATGCGTTGCATCTGCGTCGTACCCCGTACCCCGTATGAAATCATCAGCCACTGGACTCGTCTCCTAACGTTCGTGTGAGCGAAGCAAGCTGCTGATTGGCTGAGGGGAAGGAGGAACGAGACGCTGGGCCACAACAGAGTTATGCATGAAATTAGTCTGCAAACCTAGGGCAAGACAAAGTAGTACTAAACAAATAAATATCGGGAACCAGAGAACCGTTCAAGTACACAGTTAAAAATAGTATGGCAGCTGTGATGAAATATATTTATTGGCATTTCAATCGACTGTTACACTGTTTTCCCTCAAAACTATTAAAATAAATCTTCTATGGCAGGGATTCATAAACCTTGGAAGTAATCGTGAATGCACTATACGTACTTGGTCTACGGCACTGCAGTTCAGAACTCTGCGAAACGCGCAATGCTTTCTGGCGACCCCGGGAGGCCCATTCGCCTCGAGTTACGAGTGTAGGTAGGGTGGTCCGGCGGCGAGCTAGCAGCCTGCTCGTTGGTATTCGTTTTCGAAGCCGCCGGTGACGACGTGGTATCGGCGGCCGTATCTGGGGTAGCGGGCGTTAGTATGCTGGCCCGGGAGCCGCGTGCGGCCTGCTTCGCCAAGCAGCAGGACCTGCGGGGCCAGAGTTCAGCGACGGAGCGCGCGGACACGCAGGAGTCCTCCAGCCTCCAGGAGGTCCTTGCCCTGCGCCCCCCCCCACACCCCTCCGTGCCAGCGACCTTCTTGTACCACCCGCCTCACTACTTCTCACACGGCCGCGGTGGTGTAGTGGTCAGCCTACTCGCCTCCCACCAAGGCGAACAACCAATCCGAGTCTTCAGAACTCCTGACAGGAACTTGTTGAAAAAATCGATCACAGCAGCACTAGAATCAAATCAACCATTTAATGCACAGAAATGTCCTTCCAGCATACACTGGGAGAAAGGTTTCTTCCAGCCTACCAAATATTTGTTTGTATAGGGCCAACATATATTTAGTTGCTATAACAAATTATTTTGTTGAGAAAACAAAACTTAAATAGCAACAAAATTAATTTTGCTCTTCTAACAAAATAAATTCTTGAATAAAAGAAACCCAAATAAATAATACTATCAACGAAATATTTAGTTGAACCAACTGTATATATTTGTCGGGCCACTCATTTGATTACTTTCGTTCAAAAATAGAGCTCGAGAAATTGTTTATCTTTTTTTTTATAATTAAGATTATTAACAGTGTTTGTTAGTGCATTTATTGGTCCTTTATAATAGTGTAAACATCCTAATAAAACAAGTTCAACAGGAAACTAAAATGTAAAGGGGTAAAACTTGAAATATTTATTCGCGCACGATGTCGAGTATTGTAAATGTATGTGTTAGAAATATTCCAATTTCAACAGTAGTCGCTTTAGCTGTGGTTGCTAAGTTGTGGTGCTCTTGCCCAGATGATCTAGGTTCGAATCTGCATTAGCGACAACAGTAACTTGACCAGGAAGAAAATTCACATACACACACACATACCCTAAAGGCATAATATATAAAGCTGGACTTAGTATTTTACTGTAATCTATTTTGAAGTGCAAAAACTTTTCTCCTTTGGTTCAGACTTGGAACTGTGTAGTCCTTTGAAACTCACACTGCAGGAGGAAATGGCAACCCTAGCCAGAGTAATTCTGTTTGGACAGCATTTCACACGATCTTCTTTTCCATCCTGCGCAAATGATCATCAGAGAAACGTTTTCTACGAGCTGTGGGTGTAGATGGATGTTTATTGTATCGAGATGTTATGCATATATATATATATATATATAAAGCCTTCTTTCTTCTCCATTTTTATATTCAAGTAATTTTTATGACGTTCTGAAAAGCTTATCTTTAAAAACTCTATATCATTTCGCGTTATACCCAGTACCGAGGTAGAAGGCATACAAGTATATGTTAGGTTTACGCGTGTCATTTGACTTCCACTCATATGACATGCTATGCAGGATTCGGAACGAATAGGAAACATTCAGCAGCACTACATTTTCTTCGTTCCACGTATTCAGGTTAAAAAGGAGAATGAGTTTTGTCTGTGGCAGCAGTATGTGAACAGGTGAATTTGGCTAGAGTATGTAAACGATTGTGGAATCTTGTTTGGTGCCATCTTATAAAGCGAAATGGCGCGGCCTCTACTTATCATATTATAATATTATGTTTTAAAAAANAGACTAGTGCTAACCTAGTGGCGAAAATTTTCCCTTTGCCAAACTTTTAACATTAATATTCCCAACCTGTAGCAGAAATAACCTTAACAAGACCAAGCAGAGCGATCACTGGTGAAGCTTTAGCAATATCTGTAAAATTGTTTGGGAAATCTACATTAATTGCGATACCGAGGCTTTTTTGTTTTGTTGTGTTTGTCTCGTGCTTTTAAACTAGTGTGCTAATACATTTCACTTATCTGTATGTATCGTTAGTAATTTTGTTAGTATTCCCAACGTGTTATGACAGTAAATCATATCTATTTTTAATTGTAGCAAAAATAATTTCATATGCGTGGCATTAAAAAACACGAGCCTTTGTGTTATCCTCAGCACAATAAAATTCTTTGCAGAGTAAAACGTGTTTTTTCATGCTTCTAAATATTTTTTAGATAAACCAATTACAGTATAATTTTCATAACAATGCAACGATAAAAACTTTTAGTGTCACAGCATATGACTCATGCTGACGTGAACTAAGTGCCATTCTTGAAGACATGCAGAAATAATGTAATCGCAGTCTGTGAAAAGTAGCACGTATGTTTGACACCCATGAAAAAGTAGCATTCATAATCCCACGTTGCTACTAGTAAATTACTAGTAGAATGATTATGGCAGATCGGGTGCAACGGGATTTGTGAAAGGAGCAAGGCGTAAAGGTAATTAAATGTAACGGGCACATGGTCAAGGTAAAGTCTATCTATCAAGGTCATCTGGATCCAAGATGGTGGTTGGGTGACCGGAATGATAGAGCATAAAGGGCACCTGGCACCTGTGCTGGGTGCCATTGTGCCAAAACTTTCTAATGTTTTTATATTTTTTCTGCATTTTTGTTTTCTTTGGGTTTAAGTTTATCCAAGGTCACGGGTACAGCGTCAATGTCAAGGGCACAGGTCAAGGTCAAAGGTCACCTGGATCCAAAATGGTGGTCGGGTGACGTCACAAAATGGCAGGCGGCTGGCGCCTGGCTCCTATCCTAGATCCCGTTTCGCCCGATCCGCCATACTATTACTGTTAAGTGTATATCTAAACACTCATTTTTTGTTCCCGCATAAAACCTGCTACTGAACAGCTTACTATAACTTTAGGGTTTCCAGCGTATTAGGCGTAAAACACAGCACTTCGCTATAAATTCGTTATTCAGTAGAAGCTGTTTTTTTTTCACGCATTACTAAGTCTATTGTTACAATAATTAAGCTAAATAATTACTTTAGTCCTATTAACATAATTATAGTCATGTCCTTGAGAGTGCATGAGTGGCATATGTCTCTCGTAAACGACTCTCAGACCCGTTCTGACGCCCACGTGCATTACAGACACAACGCTCGTCAAGGAGCTCCCCGTTGACTCCCCCGCAGTCGGCCCAGATCTCAGTTAGCTGTCACCGCAATGCCGACAACTGCTTTCGCTCACACAACCTACGGAAACATTCGCCAGTCACAGTCGACGTCGTCCACGCGCTCTCAAGAACTGACTCGGCGCGGTAAAGGTTGGAGTTATGCCTGCGATTATGATTTATAGTTTTATTCTGCACTTGTGCAAGCCCAGGGGTGACCTCATCCAGCATCGAGGTGTTTCTGAAAATACGATGCCATCTCTGACCTTCTGGAAGGTGTTAGTCGCCACCGAATGTGAGTTGTCAATCACAGATGCGTTGCATCTGCGTCGTACCCCGTACCCCGTATGAAATCATCAGCCGCTGGAATCGTCTCCTAACGTTCGTGTGAGCGAAGCAAGCTGCTGATTGGCTGAGGGGAAGGAGGAACGAGACGCCGGGCCACAACAGAGTTATGCATGAAATTAGTCTGCAAACCTAGGGCAAGACGAAGTACTACTAAACAAATAAATATCTAGGACCAGAGAACCGTTCAAGTACACAGTTAAAAATAATATGGCAGCTGTGATGAAATATATTTATTGGCATTTCAATCGGCTGTTACACTGTTTTCCCTCAAAACTGTTAAAATAAATCTTCTATGGCAGGGATTCATAAACCTTGGAAGTAATCGTGAATGCACTATACGTACTTGGTCTACGGCACTGCAGTTCAAAACTCTGCGAAACGCGCACTGCTTGCTGGCGACCCCGGGAGGCCCATTCGCCTCGAGTTACGAGTGTAGGTAGGGTGGTCCGGCGGCGAGCTAGCAGCCTGCTCGTTGGTATTCGTTTTCGAAGCCGCCGGTGACGACGTGGTATCGGCGGCCGTATCTGGGGTAGCGGGCGTTAGTATGCTGGCCCGGGAGCCGCGTGCGGCCTGCTTCGCCAAGCAGCAGGACCTGCGGGGCCAGAGTTCAGCGACGGAGCGCGCGGACACGCAGGAGTCCTCCAGCCTCCAGGAGGTCCTTGCCCTGCGCCCCCCCCCACACCCCTCCGTGCCAGCGACCTTCTTGTACCACCCGCCTCACTACTTCTCACACGGCCGCGGTGGTGTAGTGGTCAGCCTACTCGCCTCCCACCAAGGCGAACAACCAATCCGAGTCTTCAGAACTCCTGACAGGAACTTGTTGAAAAAATCGATCACAGCAGCACTAGAATCAAATCAACCATTTAATGCACAGAAATGTCCTTCCAGCATACACTGGGAGAAAGGTTTCTTCCAGCCTACCAAATATTTGTTTGTATAGGGCCAACATATATTTAGTTGCTATAACAAATTATTTTGTTGAGAAAACAAAACTTAAATAGCAACAAAATTAATTTTGCTCTTCTAACAAAATAAATTCTTGAATAAAAGAAACCCAAATAAATAATACTATCAACGAAATATTTAGTTGAACCAACTGTATATATTTGTCGGGCCACTCATTTGATTACTTTCGTTCAAAAATAGAGCTCGAGAAATTGTTTATCTTTTTTTTTATAATTAAGATTATTAACAGTGTTTGTTAGTGCATTTATTGGTCCTTTATAATAGTGTAAACATCCTAATAAAACAAGTTCAACAGGAAACTAAAATGTAAAGGGGTAAAACTTGAAATATTTATTCGCGCACGATGTCGAGTATTGTAAATGTATGTGTTAGAAATATTCCAATTTCAACAGTAGTCGCTTTAGCTGTGGTTGCTAAGTTGTGGTGCTCTTGCCCAGATGATCTAGGTTCGAATCTGCATTAGCGACAACAGTAACTTGACCAGGAAGAAAATTCACATACACACACACATACCCTAAAGGCATAATATATAAAGCTGGACTTAGTATTTTACTGTAATCTATTTTGAAGTGCAAAAACTTTTCTCCTTTGGTTCAGACTTGGAACTGTGTAGTCCTTTGAAACTCACACTGCAGGAGGAAATGGCAACCCTAGCCAGAGTAATTCTGTTTGGACAGCATTTCACACGATCTTCTTTTCCATCCTGCGCAAATGATCATCAGAGAAACGTTTTCTACGAGCTGTGGGTGTAGATGGATGTTTATTGTATCGAGATGTTATGCATATATATATATATATATATATATATATATCTAAGAAGCCTACTTTCTTCTCCATTTTTTATTCAAGTAATTTTGATGACGTTCTGAAAGGCTTATCTTTAAAAACTCTATATCATTTCGCGTTATAACCCAGTACCGAGGTAGAAGGCATACAAGTATATGTTAGTTTCACGTGTGTCATTTGACTTCCACTCACATGACATGCTATGCAGCATTCGGAACGAATATAAAACATTCAGTAGCACTACATTATCTTCGTTCCACGTACTCGGGTTAAAAAGGAGAATGAGTTTTGTCTGTGGCAGCAGTAAGTGAACAGGTGAATTTTGCTAGAGTATGTAAACGATTGTGGAATCTTGCTTGGTGCCATCTTATAAAGCGAAGTGGAGTGGTCTCTACTTATATTATAATATTATGTTTTAAAAAATCGATATAGCAGAAGGAACGTTATTCCAGGTTTTATTGTTATCTGTATAACAGCTTCTAAGACAAGGCATGTAATAATAAAATAGTTATTATTTTTGGTGGATTTTCAGCCAAAAATGGGGGGGGGGGCGATTAATGTTAATAGTCAAAAAATTTAATACACACGGAATGTATTTCAGCACATCAAGTTTGTTTAATATGTTTAATGGTTACAGACAAAAGGCATTACAGTACTAAGGCAACCATTTTGAAAATAAGTGTTTTGCCAATAAAATGTTTGACCGTATTTCATATTTGTACATCCAAACTAAATATGATAGAACTATGTTCTGAAGCTCCTGAGGTATGGCGACATTTGGCTTAGATTTTTTCAAGGATGCTGTCTTCCAAAATGGCGCACAAACAAGGTTATCAATGAATATTAACTGCACACAATAACTACTGGCAGCATACCAAGTTAGGTTCATATCGCCTTTAGTGGATCCCCAGATAAAGCTTGTAACAAAGTATAATTGAAAATGCTTGCGTAGTTTATTCTCTAGTTTAGGTGAACTGCAAAATGTACTGATTGTATGACCAATTTTTGAGTTAATTTTGTCAGTTACTGATTGGTCGTCGCTTTTCATCTACAGCGGGCTTGTTGGAAACAAATCCAGCGGCTCAGACAATCAGAACAGGAGAAACAAGTGGCCATGGTCTGTAGTTATGAACCGAACTAACATTTGCCTGGAGTGATTTCGGAAAACCACGGGAAACCGAAACGAGGGTGACCGGATCGCAATTCGAAGTCAGGTTATCTTAAATATAGTCCAGTGTATTATCACTGCAACGCCTCTCTCAGTGCTAGTTCCTGAGGTGCGATATAAGAGATTAATTTTCCAGGTGACACTATCTTTCAAAATGGCAAGCAAAAGAAACAACGAATAGTGAATTTCACTCTAGCAAAAAGTACTACCGCCTACCAAGTTTGGTTTTGATGTATCTGATTGTTCATAAGATAAGGTAAACTTAATTTTAAATAAATAAATAAATATATATATTTGACATCTTGAAAGTAAGCTCCTGAACCCATAAAATGATAGTATTTTTAGTTGTATCCCACAGCACTACTTCAATGCTAAATTTTGCTGTACCGGGGCCACTGTTCCCGAAATATCACGTAAAAATCTTTATTTTCCAGGAGGCGCAATTTTACGAAATGGTGTAGCTTAGAGGCTGTAAATAAATTTATTCAGTGCTTACAAAAGAAAATGTTCGCATGCCAGTTTTAACATAAATAAGTCTAAGTTTTTGGTAGTTATGATATAGTCTACTAACCAAAAAAATAAAAGTTCGTTATTTTGAAAATAAATTTCTAACATACTTACATCTTATGTGTGGAAATAGCATGTAATAACTTCATTTGTACTACCAATTTGGTGGTAATAGATTAAGTAATTTCCGATATGCGATGGAAAAGTTAATTCGGTAGATGCCGGCTACGAACCTAAAATTTTATTAATATTTTTATGAGGTCATCATTTTGAAAATGAATGAGTAATGTAACGAAATCCTGCAATTCTTGATGATCTATTATATCAATACTTGTGTCTCGAATATAACGGGAATCGGTTCAGTATTTCCCGAGGTCAAATTTAAAAACTTCAGTTGTTCGATGATTTTATATTCCAAATTGCAGACTTATGAAGACTTAAGTTTCTGAATTTTAATGCTGGTGGTATAAACTCTCATGAAAGAGCAATTTAAGTACTAGAGTGAGATAAATAAAAAGATGTATTTTGAGGAAATTATCATATTAATATGACTGTAACTGATGAAAAGTGAAAATTAGAAGTTTTCAGATTTTAACGTTATATTGCTACAACGAAAAAATTATGTGCACAGAACATGTTAAATTATGAAGTGTGCTTGAAAAGAAGAGTACTACACAATGGTGACGAGATGTCCTGGCTGAACACATATTTTGGCAAGAAGAAATAGTGATGACAGTCTTAGAATAAATGCTTGAAGGAAAGAATGTTGAACGAAAGCCAAGACCAGCACATTTTCGTCAACTCATGCAAGACATGCGGCACCTGGACGGCGATGCAGGAGGCAACAGCTCAAGATGAATGAAGCCTTTCTCCCATATTTCACTGTGATAAAGTGTATACTCTTCTGCCGCTGTGGCTAAGCCAGCAACGCAGCTGCCATCGGACCGACGTATGTAGTTAGTTTACGTGCTAAAATGTGCTGACAGTCGGAAGCTTTCTCCTGCCCAGGATGTGGCGACGTCTACAATTGTCTACTCAATGCTGTACTCTGCATGTACACACTTCAGCCACGGAATTCTATAACGAAATTACTATCGAGCGTACACACAACCAAGTAAGTACGTAGGTGGGCAGGTCTTGACGATTCTTCAACAGCGAGGTCATTTGGGATGGAACAAGTTACTCATAGAAGCCTGAAAAGGGGAAGGAATCGGCCTATGGTCTGTAGTAAGGAATCATCCCAATATTCACCTGGAGTGATTTCTAGAAACTACAGAAAACCAAAATCAGGATGACTGGACCGGGAATCGAACCCGTGTCCATCCGAATGCGAGTCCAGTAATATACCACTGCGCCACAGAATCATTTCTTGCCCACCAGTTCCAGTGCAAAAACGAGGGAAAACAAATGTTTCTGTGAAAATGTCTGCTGCATTGTGAAGAATGCAGTACACACGGTCCCGGAGTCCTTCAAAATTAAAAATGGACGAATTATTGGGAGAAGAATCTACTTTGCTCAGGATCATTTCCGTTCTGTGATCTGGGGTCTTCAGTCGCGTTTTGTGCTTTGTCAGTACGAAACGACAAATGGGATTCTTCAACTCTTCTCGAAGCAGTCGTTGCAGCACCCTTAGCGTTCGTACGCGCAGTACAGAAACTGCCAGGAAAAATATGAAAGGTCTTGTCTGTCGTTTCAAGTCCGGAATTATCGCTACTTCACACGGACGTAAGAGTCGTGCGGTCTTGGACTAGTTTGAGTACGTCAACACGCTGAGGATTATTCGTCATTCTGCTTAGTGCTGGTTATAAGTTTGTGCTAGAGTAAATTTTTTTCAAAATTGCTAGCAAACGGAAGCATACTACGTTTACCCTTATACATATACTGAAAGTTTTGAAGTATTCAGGTAAAGACGAGCGTGTAACATAATTGTCTGCGAAATTCGGCATAGGGAGAGTCATCCCTAGTCTCTGAAAGGAAAAAAAAGTTCAAAGTTTGAACATTGTATATTATATTTTCTGTACTCTTTCATTAAAAAAAAAACCTTTTATTTCTTATTTATACTTTTTTCTTACACAATCGTCCTGATTAACAGGATATTCGGATTAGTGAGCTTCGCTTTATAGCAATTTATCTGTAATATTTTTTATTTCCGGTAACGTGCCAATGCTAGCCAGGGTCCCAGTTTTATGGGTGAGATTGGAAAGATGCTTAATGAGGAATTGCTCTGGCATTTGTCTGGAGTGAGTGAAGAGATTTGGGCGGCCCTTGACATCGATGTCGTGAGAACCGATGAGGGTGAAGTGAGATGAGTATGGAGCAGCACCGGAATGAAAGGATGGGGTAAACGGGAGATCCCCGAGAAAACCCGCCGACCAGCGGCATCGTCCGGCACGATTAGCACTTGCGAAAATCCGGAGTGAACCGGCCGGGAATTGAACCCGGTTCGCCTCGGTGGGAGGCGAGCAGTCTAACCGCGCAGCCAACGTGGTCTCCATCCGTCTGAAGAATGATTAGCAAAGTAGCAAAGTACTTGGGAAACCATCGTCGATAAGGCAGGGATGGAAGCCACTAACTTTTAAATGCAAGTCAAGCACGATACCGCAAGATGGAACACGTGCACATTGACATACTATAGATAAACTTGGAGTGTTCATATACGGCTGTTATTACACTAACGAAAGAAGCTTCTTAAAAAGATATTTTAAGCAGAACTGAACCCCACCCGAGGCTACAACCATCAGACTCGCTACCCGATAAACCATTTTAATCACGTACCACAGTTCGCACAAACACACAACTAATTTTTTTTATTTGTTTTGTCAGGACCTATTAAACTTGCAACCTTTACGTGCGACTAGAAAGGCACATTTATCATTTTTTTTTAATCCCTGGCCATGTAAAACAACATAGTCTTCGCAGAAGGCATACAATTTATTGCGCTACGTGACACGAATAAAATAAATGGGTAGACGTCTTCTCTCATATATCCGGTTATGAGTATACAGTCCCAAACTACCTGCACAGAAGGAATATACATTCCGGCACTAGTCGTCCATAGTGCGTATACGTGTCCTGGGATAACCGTCAGAAAGGAATAACATAATTTAGTATAGTTTCTGTTGGTGATCAAAACGAAGTTAATCCGACCCACCGTGCAGGTATCTGAGCCCAGATGGTAAATTGGTAATATACGACTGTGTAACGCAACATGATTCCCCGTTGTGTTGAAAATATTTCTTCGAACGTGCTCATAATCAGGCATAGAATATCTCACCATACAGAAGTTAAACTGTCACGTGGGAGGCCAGCTTTGATCACTCTTCATGAAAAAAATGGCCTTACGCTTTGGTGATATGGCACAGTGTCAGCCACCAATCAGCACTCAGAGATGAACCTGGCAAACGCCAGACAAACCAATGAGAAAATGCACGCTGGAAGGCAGAGCCAATCACAATGAGGGACCGTTCCAGAGAGAAATACTCAGCCAATCAGTAAACGAGTACGCCTATAGAAGTTGTCCTTGATCACCTGTGGCAAACTTTATGAAGTGATTACTTGTACAAAATATGACAGAGATCATAACAAAGCTCATTGCCTAAAGAACTCTTCAAAAAAGTTATGCGCCCTTAAAGTACGAGGTTTTAAAATGTTCTTATTTAGAAGTTTCAGGAACTACTTATGATGTATGAATACATATTCGTATGGTGGTTTTCAATGGTATTGTGAATAGCTGTGTGGTAATATCAGTAACTGACAGCTTGCGTCATGTTATTTCATTAAAACATTATAACCACTGGTTGTAATAAATTTATTTCGACGGATTATAAATAATCATGTCAAAACTGAGAAGAGTTGCAATGATATAGGTGAACACTTCAAGGCCGGCGGTTATAGCCAAAACAGCAACAGAGATTTGAAATTGTGCGGCACAACTCCTCGTAGAAATGAAAATTTCTTTCGTAAGTACAACCAAAAAAATGGCGCATTTTACGTTACTAACGAAGGTGAATAATACTACCAATTACTGACACATTTGGAGGTTTTAAAACACAAGTAGGCCAAGTCAATTTTTATTAATCACCGGTAGAACTCACTGAAAAATAATTAAGACAGAAATTTATCTACAATCGGTACTTAAAATAACATGTTAAATATAACTTAATGTGGTGAACTAAATTTTATACGGCTCCCTGAAATACGTTATGCATAATTAATTACAATATCACGTTTTTTGTTCAATTAACTTAATGGTCTTGGTACAGTTGTGCACTTAACCCTTCATTTAATACCTTCATTCGAAAATCGCTATACAGATATTAATTTTTTTAATATCCCTTAGTTTCTGATATGTATAAGTAATATTTTAAAACATCTTGTCTTAAGGGCACGTGCCTCATTTTAGGCTATGAGTTATTCTATATTGTATACTTTTTTCCTTCATTCTGGGTAATGAATTACTATGTGTGGTTACACACTAACCTCCACCATGCTGTATGCTCGTTTGTCTTCTGCCATTGGCCCGACAACTTGTGTAGCACGTCCCAAGGTATCTTTTAGCCAATAAAACGCTCAATGGACGAGCAACCAATCTCCACTATAGCGGTCACATAGGTTGATGACGCCGTATAAATTCCAGTAGCCAATGAAATTACGAATCGCACTGAAGCAGGTAGAGGGCAGTGAAGTCTAACATTTTATCAAATAATAACGCGAATTTTGCAAATCTCTAGGAATTTCGTCAAACCATTTGAATCAGTTGATCACAAATAGCCTGTACAAACGGTACCATCAAACCTGGAGTTATTAGACATATACATATAAACTCCATTTTATAAATAATTATATGGACCTTCACAACTGAAATTTTTCCATAAAACTACGTAGTACAGACACAGCAAGAAGTATACATGCGAAGCGCTTAGGTGCTGAGAAAAGTATTGTTCTAAATACGTTAATCAACTGCGAGAAAATTCGATGGATGTATGCTGCATTGTGCATTTTCAAAAGTAGTTTTGAAAGTAGCTAGAATTGTCAACGCCATGTTATTTTATACCGAAAATGTGTCTTTACTGAGAACTAGTGTACATGCGATGCTATAGTGTTGTCTGTAAAATATCGACTTATTTTTCATCAGAATTTGGATGGGAATTGAGTATTTTGCAAGGAATGTGATAGAAAAACAATTTATAATTTTTGTTTACTCTCCAACGTTTTTGTAGATTCTTTATATTATGTATTTTTGAATATATACACGTGCACACACACACACACACACACACACTTTATAGCCTATATAAGCTCACAGGATTTTCAGTTGTAGTTCAGAATAAGCATGTAGGTGTTTATTTTGAACTTAATTAAAAAAAAACGCTGCAAGGTTATATCTTATGAAAAATGACGTCGAAATCATATTACGACTTATAACGTAAAGCAATTTACAAGGGAGTTCTTAGACTTTGAAAATTGAACGTTCAAGTAGCCTACTGTCGTATTTGAAAATACAAATAAATTAGTTGAATTGAAATAGCACATGACTTAAAATTGTTTTTGAACGGAAATATAAAACCCGTGTAAAGTTTGTTTGTTAAATCAGTTCTCTACATTTATAAAATAAATGGGTGGGGTGCCACGCTACTATCGTAAAAATTATGAAACCTTTGGCTAATATCGAATTTTTAACAAGGCCTTTATGAACTATCGTGTAAAAAATTAACATGTTTGTGTACGTTAGTGCAACACTTTAAACGAAAGGTTCTCGAAAAGAAAAGGCCACACAACGTTTGAAAGAAAGTGGTAGTGTGCAAGCTAAGCAACTTGGATTTTTAAATAAAATAATAGGAGACTACAATTTTTCAAGGACGTTTACCTCTCCTAATATTCGCCATGCGTCATAAGATACATATATAATTTGAGTTGAGAGGTTTTGGTCTGCGCTTAACAGTGAGGTCGCACGCAGGTGAAGGTGAAATGAGGTGTAAGTGGAGCAGCGGCAGAATGCAAGAGTAGGAGAAACGGGACCGTCTGGAGGAAACCCGCCAGTCAACGGCAACGTCCGCTACGATACCCACCCGCGAAAATCCCAATTACCTCGCCGGGAATCGAGCCACGGAAAGCGTGATGGGAAACGAGAAGTCTGACCGCTACACCACCGCGGCCTCCAAGACATAATATGTTTCCCTGTCTTATCTTTCTTGAGGCATAACCTCACATTGCTTTGGTTGGAGCTCAATATAACCATACACGCACGTGCACGCATACACCCGTATAAAGTGAAGTCCTCAATAGACTATTTTGTCCCCAGTATAAGATCGATGAAGACAGTATATTTGGTTTTCTTCAGATTTCACGATGGCAATTGATTATTTTACGATGGGAAATTCCGC
>NQII01009487.1:33630-50595 GCA_002778355.1 Clitarchus hookeri | reverse complement strand
CTGCTACAGTTCATCCCCTCCTCACCTTTTAAAAGGGGTAACTAGTGCACCCCATCCTCCCTGCCATTGGGGTGTGAAGAAAATGGCCTAGCAGGACTGCATTCCTACGTGTTGTACGTTGCAAACGTGCTGCTCACAAGGGCTACATTCAACCATTGTAAATTAAAATAATAGTGAAATTAAAAGACTATGAAAATGACTATGCGCCATCATATGGGCTCGAATTGATACAACATTCACTCTCTAATTACAAAATGGTGATAAACTGGTTGTTTTAGATACCACCACATGTGATATCATGCTGAGTAAATGTGAACTTTAAAATGAATACACACATATTATGGTTAAAATTAATTAGTAACATTTAGAAGTAACTGGCATTGAAAATGATCACAAGTAATTCACGTTCTATTTTTCCAAATATTTCATTTGCGGAGCAAAAAAAAGCTCATTTGCACCTCAATACCATCCCCCCTTGGCTTTGACTTGATCTGCACCTGGACCATTATCATGTGATGCTGAAACTGTTAGAAGCACAAGGCACGGTACCGTAATGCCAGTTCTCATACCAAATACGTATCTATGGCGAAACCTTAATAAAAACATCATTAATATAAAGTTGTCTCCTCCCCCCATGGAGTTACATGTACTTAACATTAATTAGTATGCTTGATAAAAAAATATTTGTAAATTTGTATCAGAACATAATGTAAAGTACACTGGTAAGAAGAAGTCATGGTGGTGGGAAGAATATCTTATTTCTCATTATACTGACTCGCAGTGTTAACATTTTTTATTTTATATAATTATTGGAAACACCTGTTAATACAAACATTATAACAAACTGCAAAAATTCAGGTCCCCTGAGGTAGGTAGTAAAGCGTTTTCACTGTATAAAAAAGTCCTGCTATTCAGATCTGTCGGGAATTGAAACCAGGTCATTGAGGCACAAAACTTTCATGTTAATCACACACCCAATTGAACTACAAATAGAAAATTTTAATAATATTTTTAGTTAGCTCGTGTTTACCAACGCTTCTATTTTCACACCAGAAGGCTAACACGTGATCAAACTTATGTGATAAACTTATAAAAACTTACATCTCAGAACAGTGCATAAATCCATGGCTTGCCCATAATTCCAACGTAGAACCTGACAGCCCATAACCGTAAGTAACACAGCAGAGAACTTCCAGAGGTTACTTTAACTTATAGATAACATTGAAATGTGCAACATGGCAAACTCACATGACAGCGTTGGTTGCTGCGTTAACCCCTGGCATCCCTGGCTTGTTGCTGCCGAACCACCTTTTGGTTGCGCTGAATAGCGATCTGCTGACGCCTTTCTTGTTCGAAATCTGCACAGGCACACGCAATAGTAAACACCATCACAAAACCATTTCAATGAGCTATATTTGGTTAATTGGAATCCCTAGTAAAAAAATGTTACGAGGTTACGTTTGGCCATACGAAGCATCGTAACGAGCCGTCAAGGCTGTAATATGCATTCTCGGATAACTGAATTCCTCACAAATTACATCTGTAACAGCAGGATATTATTACATGCGAGGTAAGCCAAAGGATTAAACTTAAGATGCCACTTCGAACTTTTCCCTTATGGTAACTGTGCAGGAGAGCCCTTAAAATGCTGCTGTTAACCATTATCACTAATTCTCTCTCTTTGAATATGTTTAATAGGATAAAAGTAATAAGTTACCGGTATAACTAAAAAGATTACTTTCCTCAACATGGATGAAATTCATTTTTAAACACGTTCTTAAAAGCAGAGTTAGTAAGTAGGTTGCGACTTCTCTTTGAAAGCAGTAACATCAGAAATGAAATCAGAATCGAATGAAACATTAGGGAAAATTACAAATACGTGCCTTACCCAGGACTTGAACCCAGAAAACCCTGTACAATAAGCTAGTGTGCAATGCACTGCATTATGGAGGTCAGATTCGGAGCATCAACTTCGGATTTAACCAGTCTAATGTTTCGAATTATAGGGTTTACTAACCTAAAATATGCTTAAAACATATCACTTAACATCTACATCAGTACTACTGGTTTGCCAAATTTGGTAAGAATCTGTAGCGCTACTTGTGCGAAGAATTTGGTGGAAATTTGTTGTTAATTTCCTGAGATGTACCATAAAAAACTTAATTTTTTTATTTAATGCCATGATAAAAAAATTTAAAAAGAAGAGGTTCTATATACGATGCTTTTAATGTTTTAACATTGTTTTCTGGCCCATTTAAATCATGAAAGTTTAAGTGGACTTCTGTAGCATTTATAATGTGCACAATTTGGTACAAATTAAATGAAATTTTTCAGCGTAACATTTGGCGGGAATCTGTTGTTTGGTCCTGGAGATATGGCATAAAACTTCCAAAATTTTCATATGGCGATCTTTATAAATGGAGGACGAAAAAGTAACGTAGCACATTCAATGAATGTTCACTGCCAATATACAAAGTGAAGTTAAAAGAGATTACATTACTTCATAGAAATAGCACACAAAACTAAAATTATTTTATAGCAGCCATTCTGAAAATAAGTGTCTCATACTGAAAAATACATATACTTAATATGGCCACCCACAGTACAACGTCTTCACCAAATTTTGTAAGAATAAGTTGATTATTTCCCGAGACACGAGATAAAAACTTTTGTTTTATTGGTGGAACTAGCACACACAATGTAAGAGAAATGAGGTTCTGCATAGACATATTTAATGGTTGTAATAGGCACTGCCAGTATACAAAATTTGGTTTATATTGGTTGAATGGTTCCCGAGATGACATATCGCCCCAAATATTAAAACGACTGCCATTTTGAAAGTAAGTGCCCACCTTGGTCGAAAATTACAAAAGTCATGTATCTTTTCTAAGTACTATATGTGTATAAGTTTAGTGAAATTCTGTCCATATATTAAAAAATTCAAAGAGAGAGAGAGAGAGAGAGAGAAAGAGAGAGAGAGAAAGAGAGAGAGAGAGAAAGAGAGAGAGAGAGAGAGAAAGATAGAGAGAGAGAGAGAGAGAAAGAGACACACACACACAAAGAAACGAAAAAGATCTCATAAGCCTTTCTTTCCTTCGGAAAGTAGGCTAAAAAGTGGCAGCTGTAGATATCTTTCCTGGAAAACAATTGTATTCCCAGACCAATTATTTACTGAGATGCACATATTTGCACAAAAATTGATTTTCAAGACAATAAATTACTAAGGATTGCCCTTAGGAGCGTAATACTATTAAAATATTGTAATTCTATGTCCACAATGTAAGGGCAAAAGGGCACAAACTATACCACTTTTCTTTTCCACTAAATGTCCATCCAATGCATTGGATTTTTACACCTATCATGTGACAGTACTACACCTTACTCTCCACATGAGCGAATTAAATGGGTTCAAGCAGTGCTCAATGGCAGAGGTCTTTTAGCAAATGACAAGAAGTAAGGTGAATATGAAACCAAAACAAAATATAGTGGAACCTCTAACTACTGAACCTAGGTGAATTCCTTCTACAGGAAACATATTCTGTGGTCCTACTTTTGATTTATCTGAATTTTAAACCCCCATTCATTGGAATTTTTTGTCAGTCCCCTGAGAAACAATGGATATAAAATCCACTGCAGAATGGTGGAGGTAGCAAAAGTGGGACTACCCAGTAATTCACAAAATTAATGCCTCCAGTCACCAAAATGTAGTACCAACGTATGAGTTCTGGCATACTTCTCATGCCTTCTGAATTCCACCTTTAAAAACTCTTAACTGTCCTTTAATTATCCACATGCTTCTACACACAGTAAAGGACACACTGACATCTCATGACCAGTGAGGCTTCATTTCTGGGAAATAACACACACTGCTGCTACACGCACTAGTTGGTGAATGTGTCAGAATAGACTCGACTTACAACTTCATTAATATATATCTCTCAAATGCAAAATTCTCATTAACACAACATTGTCTTCTTTCAACTTAGAGTGACATACAGAATTTAATGTTAATTTGGATGCTTAGTAAAAAATATTTTTTTTATTGAATTACTATATAATGTAAAGTCCCCTGGTAAAAAGTCATGTCAATGATAAGAATGTCTTATTTTCCAATATGCTGAATCACATAAGACGTTAATTTTTTTGAGATTTAGTATAACTACCATGTACACCTGTCAATGCAAACATCATTAGTATCACAAACTGCAAAAATGGAGGTACTTCGAAACCTGATCACTGACAAAGCAAGGCAACCATAACACACAAAATTCCCACAAATATTTCTCAACTCCTCCTAAGACTTCATTATTTTTGTCTCACAGCGAAAATACATTATGACATAATGTATCGCAGGTTACACGCACTCAATCCTGATAACACGCCACTGTAACCTGCTGGGCCATTGCAAATTGAATACATCAGTGCCGACCTTTCTAATCCTGCATAACAAAAACCTGTAACTACAGAACCCATGCCACCAGAAAAAAATTACATGCAAATAGAGTATTGAAGTCACCATTAAAAATTCAAATGAATGAATGGCTTACAAAAGTTACAAGGCATAGCATACGAGGGGCAAACCTTATGGCCAATCTGGTGAATCAGCACAATCTAAATGTCTAACATCCCAAATTTTATTTTACACATGCACTACAAACAAAATATTTGTGGTGTAATCACATTTCATTACCATGATTTTTTAATACAGTCCACTTCCACGATGGCATAGACGACCCAAAAATTGACACACTCACCAAATCGCTGAACTGTTGTATCTGCTGCTCGACGTACGGCAAGAGAGCTTTGACGCAAAAGTCCTGAACGAAAGTCCGCAGCCGCTCCAAGTCGCTGGCGGTCAGACAACCCCCGTGCTGGGACGTCGACTGGACACGAGACGCTTGTCCTACCCAAACATTTGAGTTTATGTGGTTTGGGATGGAATTCACATTGTTTGCTACGACCTGTACCTAAAGAAACCGTACCACATGTCAGCAAAACCAGCACTACATGCATGCACATAAACACATAAATGTTCACAGAAAATCTAATGGACAGAAGTCAAAATAACAGATGTGTGACGAAACTGCATAGTATACAGACTGCAATGCAATGAACTGCACATATTTACATGGTTATATCTACTACAATGTACTTCCCCTTGGCAAAAAGCATTAACAAACTAATTCTGTACAATAATATCACAGGATATGTATAATTTTGGTGTAATTATTATGATGCAAAGTTTTAATTTTAATCACTTGTTTAACATAGTCCTTTTTAGAAGTATAGCTTTGCTTACTTTATTTAAATATCTGGAAATGTAAGGCTAGGCAATCCTTCCATTTATAAGAGCAGAGAGATGTTTATTTATTGGGTTGCCTAGGGAAACATTTCATCTCATACTATGATAGGCTACAGATACAAGTTTTAGAACGCACTTGGTCCTTACTTCAGAGAAACCAGCCTTGTTAAAAGGCCTTCCTTGGCAAAAATGACACCATTTCATGCTGAAGTTAGTTTAGCTCGTAGNGAGAGAGAAAGAGAGAGAGAGAAAGAGAGAGAGAGAGAGAGAGAAAGAGAGAGAGAAAGAGAGAGAAAGAGAGAGAGAGAGAGAGAGAGAGAGAGAAAGAGAGAGAGAAAGAGAGAGAAAGAGAGAGAAAGAGACACACACACAAAGAAATGAAAAAGATCTCATAAGCCTTTCTTTCCTTCGGACAGTAGGGTAAAAAGTGGCAGCTGTAGATATCTTTCCTGGAAAACAATTGTATTCCCTGACCAGTTATTTACAGAGATGCACATATTTGCGCAAAAATTGATTTTCAAGACAATAAATTACTAAGGATTGCCCTTAGGAGCGTAATACTATTAAAATATTGTAATTCTATGTCCACAATGTAAGGGCAAAAGGGCACAAACTATACCACTTTTCTTTTCCACTAAATGTCCATCCAATGCATTGGATTTTTACACCTATCATGTGACAGTACTACACCTTACTCTCCACATGAGCGAATGAAATGGGTTCAAGCAGTGCTCAATGGCAGAGGTCTTTTAGCAAATTACAAGAAGTAAGGTGAATATGAAACCAAAACAAAATATAGTGGAACCTCTATCTACTGAACCTAGGTGAATTCCTTCTACAGGGAACATATTCTGTGGTCCTATTTTTGATTTATCTGAATTTTAAACCCCCATTCATTGGAATTTTTTGTCAGTCCCCTGAGAAACAATGGATATAAAATCCACTGCAGAATGGTGGAGGTAGCAAAAGTGGGACTACCCAGTAATTCACAAAATTAATGCCTCCAGTCACCAAAATGTAGTACCAACGTATGAGTTCTGGCATACTTCTCATGCCTTCTGAATTCCACCTTTAAAAACTCTTAACTGTCCTTTAATTATCCACATGCTTCTACACACAGTAAAGGACACACTGACATCTCATGACCAGTGAGGCTTCATTTCTGGGAAATAACACACACTGCTGCTACACGCACTAGTTGGTGAATGGGTCAGAATAGACTCGACCTACAACTTCATTAATATATATCTCTCAAATGCAAAATTCTCATTAACACAACATTGTCTTCTTTCAACTTAGAGTGACATACAGAATTTAATGTTAATTTGGATGCTTAGTAAAAAATATTTTTTTTATTGNGTCTTCTTTCAACTTAGAGTGACATACAGAATTTAATGTTAATTTGGATGCTTAGTAAAAAATATTTTTTTTATTGAATTACTATATAATGTAAAGTCCCCTGGTAAAAAGTCATGTCAATGATAAGAATGTCTTATTTTCCAATATGCTGAATCACATAAGACGTTAATTTTTTTGAGATTTAGTATAACTACCATGTACACCTGTCAATGCAAACATCATTAGTATCACAAACTGCAAAAATGGAGGTACTTCGAAACCTGATCACTGACAAAGCAAGGCAACCATAACACACAAAATTCCCACAAATATTTCTCAACTCCTCCTAAGACTTCATTATTTNACTGACAAAGCAAGGCAACCATAACACACAAAATTCCCACAAATATTTCTCAACTCCTCCTAAGACTTCATTATTTGTGGTGTAATCACATTTCATTACCATGATTTTTTAATACAGTCCACTTCCACGATGGCATAGACGACCCANTTATTTGTGGTGTAATCACATTTCATTACCATGATTTTTTAATACAGTCCACTTCCACGATGGCATAGACGACCCAAAAATTGACACACTCACCAAATCGCTGAACTGTTGTATCTGCTGCTCGACGTACGGCAAGAGAGCTTTGACGCAAAAGTCCTGAACGAAAGTCCGCAGCCGCTCCAAGTCGCTGGCGGTCAGACAACCCCCGTGCTGGGACGTCGACTGGACACGAGACGCTTGTCCTACCCAAACATTTGAGTTTATGTGGTTTGGGATGGAATTCACATTGTTTGCTACGACCTGTACCTAAAGAAACCGTACCACATGTCAGCAAAACCAGCANGGTTTGGGATGGAATTCACATTGTTTGCTACGACCTGTACCTAAAGAAACCGTACCACATGTCAGCAAAACCAGCATTACATGCATGCACATAAACACACAAATGTTCACAGAAAATCTAATATACAGAAGTCAAAATAACAGATGTGTGACGAAACTGCATAGTAACAGACTGCAATGCAATGAACTGCACATATTTACATGGTTATATCTACTACAATGTACTTCCCCTTGGCAAAAAGCATTAACAAACTAATTCTGTACAATAATATCACAGGATATGTATAATTTTGGTGTAATTATTATGATGCAAAGTTTTAATTTTAATCACTTGTTTAACATAGTCCTTTTTAGAAGTATAGCTTTGCTTACTTTATTTAAATATCTGGAAATGTAAGGCTAGACATCTCTCTAAGAGTAGAGAGATGTTTATTTATTGGGTTGCCTAGGGAAACATTTCATCTCATACTATGATAGGCAACAGATACAAGTTTTAGAACGCACTTGGTCCTTACTTCAAAGAAACCAGCCTTGTTAAAAGGCCTTCCTTGGCAAAAATGACACCATTTCATGCTGAAGTTAGTTTAGCTCGTAGGACCAGGGAACTTTAATAAAGTCGTCAGGGGGCATGGATCTATTAAAAAATCCCACGAGGCGCCCAAAATTGTATTTTTTTGGAGTGCTTTGAAGTTGCCAACGCGCCGAGAATAACGCCACAGGCAATGCGCACCTTCCCATCCTGCCATCCTACTTTGAACTGTAAGATGATTACTTCCTGTGACTTGAGCATGTATTATATTTAAAGGGGTGATGGGTTGATTCGATTCTTCGATACCACCAATTCTTTCATTAAAACGAGTATAGAGTACCAATAAATACAATTCTGTGAGTACATGACTCTGCATAAAACAATGCACTATACATTAAACTATACCACTTAAAGTCTGAAAAAAATTACTTCACATAATATTTACTTTTTGTATATTCCGAGTACAGTTATATTTGTATTGAATCATAAATAGTTTTGTGTCTAAACTTATCGGAAGTGATCTCACTGGAAAATTTTTAGGATTAAAACAACTTCTTGGCTCATGAATGAAGTTGATTTTTAAAAAAACTTTACTTTCTTCCCCCGTCCATTGACGTATTTTACATAGTTTTAGGGCTTCTTTATGTAGTTGGCTATCTAAATGCATATGAAATAAGCATCTATCTAAAAAAAGGTTGACAAGTTAAAAATAAATAAAATTTTGGTAATTTTTACGAATAAAACAGCAACCTTTCAACAATTCGCAACCAAGGTAATAAGCATTTGTTTAAAATCTGGTTGGGGTTAAAAATGTAAGTGCTTTAATAAAAAAAATTGATTGCTGCTGGCAAGAAGGGATGAAAAGTTGAAGAAAACTTGAAGGTGTTTAACCAACCAAACTACACACATCACGTGCTTTCAGCCGGGAGCGAGTTATTGTGAAAACTGTGGGACTCTATGTTATCTGATCATTCTATAAAAATTGGTAGAATCAAGGAATCAGTAATTGAACTGTTCCACCACTGTAGCAGAGGAATGGTGGCAATAAATTATGTGACACACAAAATATGACAAACATAATATAGGCTAATACAATCAAACAGTATAAATGTAGTTTATTTAGGTTGTCTTGGAACCAAATTGGTTTAGTTTCCTAGGTGAAGAACTGGCAGAACAGAAGAACCTAACCAAGCCATCACTAGTTTTACCGCAGTATTACAGCACAACTTTCCTTCTTTTTTTCAATTTCCTGCATTCTACAGGACTTCTTTAAAAGCGCTGCTAAAGAGTTTCACAGGAAACACGTCTCCAGTGGCAACACACGCAGCGTGCCAGGGAGGTCGGTCCGGCTCACCTTGTCGGCAGTGGCGGGGGTCTGGCCGCAGTTGGGGCTGAGTGGGTGGTGCACCACAGAGACGGGTGCCGGGGCAGGAGAGCTTTCCCCGGCCTCCTGGCCCAGCTCCAGCGACGACATCATCACCGAGCCCGTCTGCAGCATCACGCTAGAGCTGTCGAAAGTCTCCCCGTCGCTCGCGATGCTGTTGGGCATCCCACCGATCAAGCTCCCGTCCACTGGCGTGCGAGGGCTGCTGTCATGATCGCTGCACTCCTAGGGGCACGCCACACCTCACCTCTACTTCTCGCAATATCACCAGGCACCTTAATGTGTGCACATCTCTTCACACGGGGTACACGAGCTTCGCAACTTTACTTAATTCTGTACTCATTGAAGTGGCCGTATGAACATGTACACAAAAAATGCATTTTTAATTCCATACCTATTGTAGCCCCTTTTTATAATGTTGAATTTGATAAAAAATATAATGAACATGTCAAAAATGTTGACAAAAATATATAAAAATGCATGTACGTCATAAAGAAGAAAATACTGAGGCATGAGTATCTGACCTTAGCACCAAATTAACTACATCAATGAAGCACTTTTATGCCATTCATCCAATCGAAGGATGGACAAGGCTGTGACACCTACATTTCCCATTTCTCTTCCAGAATACGTATCGCAAACATGCACTACTTAACTTCCCTGAAAAGTGGCAATATTCTCATTTAAAACCTAATGAATTAATCATAGTATAAAATAACTTTCATTACAGTATACTGATAAAATATTAGAAAACACCAAGGATTGTTTCACACAGCCTGAACCACCAGCATGTTAAAAATATGAATTTATGGGTTAGGAACAGTAGGAAGAAAAATAAGCAATTTGAGAGAAAAATTATTACTCCCCTCCTTTTCCCATAAACCATATTAATTCCCGATATAAGTCAAGTATCCACTCCTATATGTATAAGACAACCACAAAAATGAGAGGACTCCCAAATTTTTACTTTTGTCTACAAGAAAAAATTTATTTCTACACTAATTATTTGGCTATGTAATTCAGCATGATTGTTTAATATTAGTAATAAAATAAAAATTTTAACATAAGCAAATTTTTTGTAGTTAATAATACACACAATGTACTGTAGTACAAATGCATTATAACATAAGGATTTCATACCAGGTAGATTTCCTGAATACATACTGTAATATAATAATATTACAGGATATGTATAGTTTTGTTTGCAATTATGTAACAAAATTTTAATTAAATTATTTTAACATGAATGTTATTTGAGTTATATTTCTTAACATTTCCGATTGGTTTAGCTTTGCTTTTATATTTAAGTGTCTGTAAATGCAAGGATAGGCCCTCCTTCCATTTATAGGAATAATTAGATAAATTCTCTATGAAGTTATGTTTATTTATTTGGTTGCCTAGGACAACATTTGAGCTGCTATTATGTTAGGTTACATATTTAAGTTTTAGAACACTCTTGGTCCTTACTTCATTGAAACCAGACATATTTAAAGCCTTTTCTAAGCAAAAGTGACTCAATTTCATCCTAAAGTAGAATAGATTAGTATACAGGACCAGGGAACGTTTGTAAACTTGTTAGGGGGCGTGGATCAATGGGAGATCCCACGAGGAGCCTGAAATTTTCATTTTCTTTAGTGCTTTGAAGTTGCCAACACCACCAATGGAGTGAAGCTATCCTGGTGCCGGGAATGATGCCGTCAGACGCCCACCTTCCCAGCCTACTATCCTACGGCAAACTGTAAGACGACTACTTCCAATTGCTTCAACTACTCATTTTAACTGTGTCTCGGCCAAATTATATTTTTAATATATGCATGATTATTTAATGTGTTCACTAAGTCGTGATTTCATTAAGTTAAAATCATTGTGTTTTATTCTTCTTGTATTATTCTAAATAAAATGTTGCTTATATTAAAACGGTTTTGCATTTGTCCTACGAGTGTTTGAATGTCTAGTGTATTGGTAGCATTTTAAAGGGCTTATGGGCTTTGTACTGTCATATACGTCGCATTCCACAATGTCTGCTCTTGGCGCGCACGTACAATTATAATTTCCATTTACATTTTTTTTTACACTTTCAGTACTTTTATTTAACAAAGGAGCAGTTTGTTAAAATACAGATATTTTTCTGATTACAAAAATCAGTGAATATTTTTATGAATATTTTAAGTGCCTTGTACTGCAACAAAACATATGTATAGTTATACGCAAGGAGATAAGGTATATTAGGGAGGGGGGGGAGGTTTAAAGGGAGAGGATCTGAGTAATCGCCTCCCCCGAGAATCTTAATTTTTTTATAGTCCAATATTGTTGGATCATAACGTAAATTCAATGACTTGCTGACACTATATAAGGAAAATCTGTAAATATTCATTTTAATTTTGGTAGTTGAAATGTGCCAGCTAAGGCAGTGCTTCAATTTAAAGAATACTCTTTTGAAAGAGCACTCAACAAGCTCTCGCTGTGAAATTGAGACAATCACTCTCACTCTCACTCTCACTCTCTCTCTGGCCCCATGCAGACAGCTGATGCCAAAAGGAGCAAAATCAAATCACTGCAATAGCTTGACTATGAGAAGTACTTAATATATGTGCAAAAAGTATTACAATCACAAATAATTACAGCACTGCCAGAACAACTGTTAGCACACAACTTATAATTTTTGTTTTTATACATTTCCATCATGTTATAACAATTGAATGTACACACTATGCAAAAATGACAAAAAAGATAGCATGGTAAAACAGATACACTTTGCAAGATATTCTTATCCATATATTTATAAATNTAGCACACAACTTATAATTTTTGTTTTTATACATTTCCATCATGTTATAACAATTGAATGTACACACTATGCAAAAACGACAAAAAAGATAGCATGGTAAAACAGATACACTTTGCAAGAAATTCTTATCCATATATTTATAAAAATGTTTTATGTACAGTTAAGTTACTTTGATGACTAAAAAAGCTATAATTATTCACCTTCAGGTTTTGGCAACCTGATTTTGGCCCATAAAGCTACAAAAACCTCATCTGAAAGCTGAAACACTTTAAACAAATATGGCACATGATTAGAGTGTGCAAAAGATCGCCAGCAAGAGGAAACTTTGTGCTCTCTCCAACGAACAGAGATGACCAGAGTGTATTCTCTGCGACATTATTATGACGTGTTCGCGAGTGTGACAGCACAAGAGAGCACTCTGTGCAAATGAGACGCAGCCTAACAAAATGTTCGAGTTTATCAAATGTATTGTATACACTTGTTTAAAAATTTTATTTCAAAAAATTAGTGTCGGAGGAACACAAATGATTTTGTTACGAAATAAGCTTAACAACTGTTAAATTTCAACCTTGAAAGGAGAAACCTCAAACTTCCATTTTACAGGCGGCCATTAGCAAGTCTCTAATTTTGATAGCAATGTCCTCCACCACTATTGATTATCCCCTTTGAAAAATGTGAGNGCGGCCATTAGCAAGTCTCTAATTTTGATAGCAATGTCCTCCACCACTATTGATTATCCCCTTTGAAAAATGTGAGCGCATGCACCACCGGACACACGTACCAGGTTGTCGGCGTGGCGCAGCAGGAACTGGCTCCAGGGATCCGGGAGGTGGTTCTGCTCCTCGCCGCAGCCCACGGGCCGCGAGTTGATGGGCATGAAGTAGCAGTGCGTGTCGCCGTGCGCCGCCTTCATGCCGCCAAACGCCGCCTCCGCCTTGGCGTGGTCGCAGTCCGCAGGGTCGTGGACAAGCACGTAGTAGCGCAGCGCGCCAGGGCAGAACCACTTGGGCAGCTTGGCGGGCGCGACACTCTGCAGCTGCTGTAGCTCCTGTCCCATGTGCTGGAGGGTGTCTGCCGGGCTGCTCTCCGACGACGACACCACCAGGATGCCTGGCTCCGCAGTTAAGGAACCCACCTGTCTCCCATTTGTACATCTAGCTGCTGCCCCACTGTCCTTCATTCCAGGTTGGCAGTGTACACTTGGCAGTCTGTGTTAGGCTCATGGTCTACCCCTACTGATCCATGTTAGGTTGGCGGTCTACACCTAGTGGTACATTGGAGTCGAGTTGAGAGATTTGGGCAGCTCTTAACAACGAGGCCTTGACAGCCAATGAGGGTGAGAATGGAGCAACACCAGAATACAAGGCCAAGGAAAACAGGGGATTCTTTTTCCTAAAAATTATTTTATTTTGTTTGGAAGGCTGTCAAGTTTAGTGACGTTATCCTAGTTACTCTGGAGCTTTTATTTAAGTCCGTAGATGCTAGAATCCAGCGTGTACCATCACTGACTGCATGTTTACAACACAGACATCTCAAATAACATTTTTAGTTTAGGCAAAAAATTTAATTAATGCTAAGAGTAGTAATTTTATATCATCAGATAGAATGAAGATACAGTAGGTTCACTGTATGTCACCTTTAAGCTTAGTGACAAATCCATTCTTGTTAAGAATTAAGTGAGCTCTATGTGCTTCCCAAGAAATTCAAGTGACTACAAATATTTATGCTGTGCGGAAAGAGGAAGAATATATTCACAACTGTACTGTTGAGATAGGAGACACGCTTACAGTGATAAAGTTGAAAGGGTGCCGCTTTTTGGTCTTTTTAACCCTGGAAAGAAGTTAATTAAGTGTGAGGCCTCTTGTCGTGCACCGGCCTGTGCTATCTGCAAACGTGTAGATAATGCCAAATGTACATTTCTGGGAACTGATACACAGCAACATGCCCGGGAAACTTCTGGAAATCAAAAGTCTGGTGCACAGGGAGAAAGGCGTGATGTGCTACTATTGTGCATCTCATCCTTTTGGCTCCAACAACCGAGATTATTATTTTTGTTAATTGTTAATTTGCAACATCAAATCACATGTATACACAGTGCAGTGTCACCTGTTTTGAAACATCTGGTAACTGCGAATACATATCTGTCCCAGAAAATGGCACAATGTGGTTTATGCAATTAACAATGGTCTACATATTAAATACTATGAGAGAAAATTTTACTGCCAACTCAAAGCTACACAAAAGTCAAATTAAGATACAAAATAAATCTATAATATTCTAAAAAACATTAGAAAACAGCCGAACTATTTTAGAACGCTGTAGTCACAAACGCCTATTGATAAGGTTTGTTCAGTACCCATGGTATCAAATGCTTACAACATATAAATGATAAAAGAAGATTAGGATTATGACATTAATTGGCATCATTGTAATTTCTTCCCAACACAATGGCTTGACGTAAAAAAAAAATATGTTGCGATGGTGGGATCATAATTTACTGAACAGCTAATAGAAAATTGCTATACGTACAGTGAAAACTTTTTTTTACACTTTTCAAGGGAACAAGACAAGTTGTTGCAGAATGCAGGAAATGATATATGGAAGGAAATTTATGTTGTGACAACAGTAAGAAGGATCGAGGAAAGTAGGTGTAAAATGGAAGGCAATGTCAAATGAGGCGGTGTAAAGAAAGGGTTCTATTGGGTGCATGTAGACCCGTAACCAGAACCTTGCTTGCTACAAATTGTTTAAAAAATAAATAAACCAACTGTGTTCTGAACACACTGTCAACTTTAGCAAAAATGGATGTTATGATGTAATTACCCTAATAATTAATACACTAAAAGGGTTTAGAAATTTGCCCAATTTCTGAACTGATCACTAAAAAGACATTAATAATCCACCTTTATTTCCTTTCACACTCATATGCTAATGCAGTTAGTTCTTGATCTTATTGGTGAAGAACCTGAAAGGCTCGTGCTAATCAACAGCAGCAGGACTTGCGAGGAATCAGGATATGCAACCAGACGCCAGCTGCCACTGAACCCACAACCTCTCAGACGCCAATCAAGTGTACCAACACACAAGATCAACAAAACAGGTATTACCAGCTAACTAACTTAAGCTGTAAAATATTCCAGCTCATATGTTCTGGGATATGTGTGTTCTCAGCTGCTAACTTAATTTCCTCGATAGCATGCCAATTCTCTGCTTTAGTAAACAATCACATAAAATAATACTTTGCTACTTAAACCAAAGGATACAAGCAATGTAATGCTTTGTAAATTCATGGTCCGAAGGAAACTGCACTTGCAGGAAAGTTTCTCTCCACGCATCAAACCAAGGAACATAGGAAGGAATTTCCGTATTCTCATTAGCACCTGAAACGTGGTACACAACATACAGAAAATGCACAACTACTAACACCACAAAAGACCTACAAGTATAAACTAAAATATTTGTAGATTAACTGTTTGCACAAGTACAGAATTTAATAAAATTACTACACATGTAACAAGCATATGAAGTCTGCACATAAAATAAAAAAAATTATGAACTATTGGACCCTACTTAGCATTATGGCCATGCAGAGTGTTTCATTCTCAGATCTTGAACTTCCTCATTCAGCCATAAAGTCAAGACTCGCTTCAGAGGTTTCTAACTTTGAAGCAAATTTTCTACCACTACCCGCACGAGTCCGACGTCGGACGGACCAGCCAATGCGTGAGACGGCAGATGACTTGTCCCCGCCAGCTCCTGCACTTGCTAGTCAACTCAAGAAGAATCCTAAAACAGGATCTTCATAGATGAGCCAGTGCTCCTCCTACCTTTGCACCGACACTTGTGGGTTTTCCCAACAGACAAGACTGTAGGCTGTACAACGTGAACTCAAGAAGAATGTTACATAAATTGAACATAAAGTAAAGGTAAGAGCCTTATAGAGACACCGACACAAAACCACTGCCTAAACTCATTATTACATCCAAAAATTGAAATGTGTCATGTCTGAAATAATTGTTAAGATCTAATGGTCCACAACGGTCCTATGGTGTCGAGAGCACTTTGTTGTCTTGATAACTAGAGCAATGAGTTACATTCACCGGAATATAAACCGTGGCCAGCAACACATCGGGCAACCAACTGATTTCACTGATGAACTTTTATGCCATTCATCTAACCTTTTAGTTTACAACAGTTTTTTGTAAGTGTACTTTGCATTTGATAACGTTTTTTATTAGTACAACAAAATATTTCATCACAAATATATCAATTATAGTAAATTCCACACATATCGGAAGAGACTAATCTTTCTTTTGATACATCAAATACTGTTTGTATTTCACAAATTAGCAGGATGCACGACATGAAATGATGGGCTGTGGGTTGGACACAATCATCAGATATAATAATAATAATACCCTGCAATTTNGATACATCAAATACTGTTTGTATTTCACAAATTAGCAGGATGCACGACATGAAATGATGGGCTGTGGGTTGGACACAATCATCAGATATAATAATAATAATACCCTGCAATTTGGATACCGCCCTGTGGCGAGCTCTCTCACCTCTCCCCTACCCGACCAAACTCCTCTTCCCCACCCTTCCTGAACTTTGCAACCCCCCTCACAGATACTAGTTCCTCCTGCAACACATTCCACTCCCTCACAGACCTCACAAGCATAGACTGCCTACCCCGCTCTGTTCTCCTCCACACCCTCTGAAGCTTCTCACTGTTGTTTCCTCTCCCTCTAAACACCACCTTACT
>NQII01009487.1:22884-33409 GCA_002778355.1 Clitarchus hookeri | reverse complement strand
AGGCTGTATCATTGTGCCATATGCCTTTTCCTTCACCTCACCACTGACTATCTTCAGAATCCTTCCCAACATACCCAAAGCCCATCTTCCCTTTGCAACCACCCTCTCTACCTGTTTTTTCCATCTGATGTCTCCCTGCAATACAATCCCTAGATACACCACTAATATAAACCAAAGGAGGAAAATTCTGTGGCTAACATTAAATATAAAACACAACTTATACTTAAAATGGCTATATTCCCCCAAGTCTCATCCACAATCCATAACAGTATAAACCTCCACACAACTTAACTGCCCTGGAGAGATGCAATTTGCTGATTTTTAGCTTTATGAAATAATTGTTGTAAATAATAATATGATGGTTTTCTTAGATAACTTCATTAAATAGCATATTATAGCAGTTGGTTTCACATGGTGATCACAGGGTACTACTGAAATAAGTGCAGAGGGCACATTTATTTGACAGTTTAATACAAATTAACAAACAAACTTAAAATAAGATCAAAGCTGAACAGTTTGGTTTACAAGCTTAAAGCTGCATATACGAGGATTTTTCAGTGACCCAGAAGTCCATTTTGCATTTAAACAACTGTTGCTAGTGGGACCAAGACATCTTGTTTTGAAAATTTCAAAAACTTAATTTTGGAAGATTTAAACAACTTTGGTAATTATTAAGTTTAGTGACTTTTCTGAACAAAACGTCCTATACCAACAAAAGTTGCATTAATGGGTTCTGCACAGCTTACCTAGTTAATATTCAGGAGGGCGTCATGTTAAAATAAGTAGAACGGATTAAATAAAATAGTTAAAAGTATGAGTAGTTCGCAGCTTTGTTTACGATGGACACCATGATTTTTGGTGACGTCACGATTCCTGCCATCACCGTATTGGCTTGTGGATATTGTTACGTCACTGTGACGCATTGTTAACGGAAATTTTTGAAACAGGTCAGTAGCCACTGTGTCTTTGCCAGGGTGAGTCGTGAGGTCCGAATCCGGTGGATTTAAAACGGAGAAAGCAAGAACAAGTGCTTCTGTGCATTATATTTGTCTATTAACGAGTGCTTCAGTGCGTAATATTCGGCTATGAACAAGTGCTTCAGTGCGATATATTCACGTATGTGGCGTTTTAGTGGAACATGGTGTTTCGTCGAGTGAGGTAAGATCAAATTGGCCGTTGACAGAGGAATTGTACCAGCTGCCGACCTAGGTGAGTTAATTTATATTCTTTTGATGTGTTTTACGGTTCCTTCAATTCCCTAAAATCCTAAATTTGTAGTTTAGTGTAAAATCCTACAATCCTAGGTTAGTTTTAAAATGTAAAATAGTGATTCACCTATTGTGGGGTTAGGTTGTTAGGTTAGCTGGGCACATATTACGAAATTAGTCNTTCAAAACGTAAACAAACTGTCAGAAACAGTCACCTCACAAACTTGTTCAATTTTTTAAAATATGTTGTACTTATTTTAAAGCTATGCCCCCAATATATTCGTGTTCTACGTTATTAGTAGAGTCGAAATATACCACTTTCTGGAGTTTTTTTTATTATTTTCAGAAAAGCCCCTAATCTAGAAAATTACCGTAGAAATATACCATTTTCCGTAATTTTTTTTACAGAAAAGTCATTAAACTTAATAATTACCAAAAGGAGTTACATCCTACGTAGTTGAGTAACATGAAATACATTTAACATAAATTATTTTATTGTAACCATTACTGATGTATGCAAGTCGTTATTGCACATATTTTGATGGGCTGTAGCGCATCGTCACATACCCATCTTGATTCACTTTCAAGTGTAGCCTCTTCGAACTCGAAAATACTGTTCATGCATAGCTCAAAATTATGCACCGAGACAAAGCCCTCAGCGCCAGCAGGGGAGTAAATCTTAAAACTATGATTTAAGTCCCACCAGTGTTTTTTGTAGGTTATCATGCACGAAGTACTAACATTTGTGAAGCACGGAATTTCATGTAAAAAGAATCACAGGGAGTTTGTGTGCTGACATGCAATAGCAAGTCGGCAAATACCGCTTGTTATTCGCCTTTCGTGAAATAATATGAAGTTAGGTTAGGTCTTCCTGCATTTAGCGCAGAACAGCAACGAGAATGACCTAAATTTTAAATAAATTTTATGTGTTTTACAGCAAAAATTCTCCAATCTTCAAACCCCTCACCACTATAACACAAATTACGTGATGCCTCCATGAAATTCATATTGTGTGATAATTAATATCTGGTGTTATTTTCCCGTTTTTCGGAAAAGCAATGATTGTCAACAACTTCCGCTAATAAATATAATTTTCTCACCAATTTGAAATGACGAGCTTCTCTCGCTGTACGACTGACTCACAGATTCATTGAGAAATTTCCTGGCAAGTAGTGGTTCTGGCGGCCTTGCATTGATATCTTGCATTAATATTCGAAGATTTCTGACTTGCACTGGCGTGCCTGATGGATCGCGAATGTAAGCTGCAGAACAGAAAACACAACATCGTTATGAGTTATTGAGATGACTGGGTTAAACTTAAAGCATCATTTATAACCTATACAGACCTTCAGTATTCAATTTGCAAAAAGGCTGAACCATTTCAATAAACGACAGGTTATTTNCATTTATAACCTATACAGACCTTCAGTATTCAATTTGCAAAAAGGCTGAACCATTTCAATAAACGACAGGTTATTTTTCTCGCAAACTTGATTCACCAACGGGCTGCACATAACAGCAACCATTGGTGAAAAAGTATTTTGTATAAATTCGTGAGCTGTCAATTTACATTGCGCCATNGGCTGCACATAACAGCAACCATTGGTGAAAAAGTATTTTGTATAAATTCGTGAGCTGTCAATTTACATTGCGCCATGTTCCCAGAAAAAAAAATAACTACAATTTTTCCAACAAGTCAGTTAAGCGACAGAGTTACCGAATTCTAAACTCCCAGTCCACGTTAACAATTTTGAAGATCTTACTGACATATTTATATCTGTTNTTACCGAATTCTAAACTCCCAGTCCACGTTAACAATTTTGAAGATCTTACTGACATATTTATATCTGTTCCCTGGAAACAAAAAACAAAACCTCTTTCAACAACATAGAGGCCGCCATCATTACCACCCCCCTCCATTCGACAATCGTTTGTGAGTCGCCTTGGAGTGATAGGTGGCCTGTGGTTAACTGTCGGTGGCGTGAAGGGATTATGTGGAGATAATGTGGTCGAATTGGTTTTTGTGATCCGTTAATATAGATCGCAGGTAANGGTGGCGTGAAGGGATTATGTGGAGATAATGTGGTCGAATTGGTTTTTGTGATCCGTTAATATAGATCGCAGGTAAGCAATGGATGTCGATGAACAAACTGCGCACAAGAGGAAATTAACAGCTGCGCAAGCTCATAATGATAGTCGTCAGGCAAAACGTAATCGCNTGAACAAACTGCGCACAAGAGGAAATTAACAGCTGCGCAAGCTCATAATGATAGTCGTCAGGCAAAACGTAATCGCGTAAGGGTTGATGGCTCTACGAAGAAGCCTCTTAATACTTGAAGTCAGGTTAACCCTCGCCAAGTATGCTATCCGCGGGATAGTCCAGGTCCCTTTGTTGTTTTTGTTGAGTCGCAAGACACGAATTTTGGCAATCTACACTCCATTTCTTTAGGTCTGGAACTTCATCCCAACCGAGATATTTTGCATATCCAACGAGCGGGCCCAGCTAAATTGAAAATTACTTTACTTCTGGTCTTGCAGTCAAACAGTTTTGTGTTCATATTTACCGACGAAATCGAAAATGTCTGTAACTATACCTACTAGCCTTGTACAACGCCAAGGTTTGGTGTATGACATCCCTCTCGGTACGTCTGTTGATTAAATTCGAGGTCTGGAATGTGATTACAAGGTTATTTCCATTAAGAGGTTAACCAAGCATGTCTAATGGATATGTATCGGAATGGGTCTCTGTCCGACTTGTTAGCCTGACCTTTGAAAGGCAGCACTTACTGTCTAAAGTCATAATATACAAAGAGATTTTCAAAGGCTATCCTCATGTGCAATCTGTGTTTCAGTGTTTTCTGTTCTACTTCGGACATGTCCAAAAACATTGCTACGCTAAAAGTGTTAGCTGCCCTGCTTGTTCCCAACCTCACGATGCAGTAGATTGTCCTATAGCAAATACACCTGTCTGAATGAACTGTTCTGGTTAACATCTAGCTCATGATAAGGCTAAATGTCCAGTTTAGAAGCTGGAGTGCGTGGTCAAAAGTGTATATCATATTACAATATTACTTATGCTGATGCCAAAACTAAAGTCCAACCTTATTTCCGGGTATTTATGGTGCCAAAACCTCAGCCTTCGTATACAATAATATCCCCACCCACCTTGCTAGCTCAATTTCCACCTCTGCCCACACCATCTTATCCTCCCTCGTCGTTGCCTCCAGCTTTCCCGACTACATATTCACTAAATACCCAGGGCTCCACCCGACCATCCCAAATTGCCAAAGTGCGATCCCATAGCTATACTGTTTGCTACAAGGTGATGCCTCCAGTGATTCTAAAACTATTACCCCATTGTTTAATATTAGAGACTATTATGCTCTCCGAATTCTGAAGACAATTACCTCCCCTGTTCCTACACCACTACCTGATGAGGTTCCACATGCTGAGGTGTGTGAGGTCCATAGACTTAATAAAGCCAAATTGAATTCCTTGATCGACACAACTGAGCAAATGTTCACCAGAGCAAAAAAAACTCGATTTTTAATTTTGACCGGCAGAGTCTTCTTCAATCATGTATTCAAATTCTCCTATAAGGATATGTGTATTTTTAGGTGGGTGAGTCTGCTTTTATTTTCCTATTTTTTGCTACTCTTGTTTCCTCCATGGTTTTGCGCCATACAGTGTAACGCCAGATCTCTCCTGTCTAATAGATTCCCCTCTCCCTTTCAATATTTGGATGCTCATACTACAGACGTTCTCCTGAAAGAAACTCGGATGTTACGCACCCACCCTCTTTATATAAGATCCTTTAGTTCTTTCGCCTGCTCTAAGGATGACAGAGGGACAACTATATACATATGGGATACGCATGCTGGTGAGAATTTCAACATTACTTATCCTGACAGTTTCCACGTTGCTAATGCGGTGACTACTCGGTCGTCTCTAGGCTGCTTCTGTATCACTTTCGTCTCGGTATATGTCCTAGCGTGGACCACGCATCCACGAGCTCCTTGTGCTCACTCTGACCACCGCAGTCACTGCTACACCTGATACACCGGGCCCCACCAACCCCATCAGGCCAAGAGTGGGTAGTGCAGGTCAACAAGAATGGAACTTGCACCTTCTTGCCAACAAGAATTACGTAACTCAAGAGAACGGCCTACTAATTTATTACAAGAGGTAACTCTTTTAATAAATATGTAGGCGATCCGAAACTGTGTTTACCACAAAGCCACAGCCGTTGGGCGCATTGGCACTTGGTCATTACTTCATAGCAGCTCGGGCAGCAACCTACGACGCAACGCGGCATCAAACTGGCTTGGAAGCCGAAGCTGAAGTGATAAGTGCCCAAAATTGTCACCCAGTAGAGTGCNGGATGCTCATACTACAGACGTTCTCCTGAAAGAAACTCGGATGTTACGCACCCACCCTCTTTATATAAGATCCTTTCGTTCTTTCGCCTGCTCTAAGGATGACAGAGGGACAACTATATATATATGGGATACGCATGCTGGTGAGATTTTCAACATTACTTATCCTGACAGTTTCAACGTTGCTGATGCGGTGACGACTCGGTCGTTTCTAGGCTGCTTCTGTATCACTTTCGTCTCGGTATATGTCCTGGCGTGGACCACGCATCCACGAGCTCCTTGTGCTCACTCTGACCGCCGCAGTCACTGCTACACCTGATACACCAGGCCCCACCAACCCCATCAGGCCAAGAGTGCGTAGTGCAGGTCAACAAGAATGGAACTAGCACCTTCTTGCCGACAAGGATTACGTAACTCAAGAGAACGGCCTACTAATTTATTACAAGAGGTAACTCTTTTAATAAATAAGTAGGCGATCCGAAACTGTGTTTACCACAAAGCCACAGCCGTTGGGCGCATTGGCACTTGGTCATTACTTCATAGCAGCTCGGGCAGCAACCTACGATGCAACGCGGCATCAAACTGGCTTGGAAGCCGAAGCTGAAGTGATAAGTGCCCAAAATTGTCACCCAGTAGAGTGCNCGCAACGCGGCATCAAACTGGCTTGGAAGCCGAAGCTGAAGTGATAAGTGCCCAAAATTGTCACCCAGTAGAGTGCAGTATTTTTAAAAACATATTTATCACAGGGAAATTCAGACACGTCACAGGCAGTGAAATGTAAACCCTTTTTACGAGAAAACATAATAAAGTATTTAACATGTATTTATATAAAAGCAATTATGTTTTCTAAAAGGGAGATTGCCCATAAAGACATCCATCCGTATAACACGTTATTCAGTGCGGTGACAAGCCCGTCAACTTCAAAACTGCAATCTTAATAGACATTTGTTAATAAACGGGGGTGTCACCAATGTGTTCATCTAATTTATACAATTTTTCACCATTGCAATCATATCACATAGTGTTCATGTTATGTTTCATCATACGCTGTTTGACTTCGGTTCTCGTCACTTGTGATGGAAACCGAGGTCACTCGGCCAGATCGTCTCAGCACTCGGACCAGACGTACAGCATTGGTTGCGCGCTCCGCGAGCCCCCTAAGTACCATCATTTAGGCTGTGATTACTTCACTGCAATATTAAATTAATTAACCGGAACATTTCTTTTATTTATTTTAAGTACCGAGGGGGAGAGCCACCCACCCTCTCACCAGAGAGCTTAATGCTATTGTGTATCAACATAATACCACATTTATTTCACGCTAAGTTCACCAGCAGGCCGTAAGTACTGGGTCCATTTTCATGCATTATTCGCCTGTAAGCAATTACAGTGAATAAACTGCTTTACAAAGTTCAATTTGTGTACTACACCCTTTGTAACATCACCCACAATTTCATAGTATATTTCAGATGTATTTTCGTCACAATAACGCAACAGTAAGTGTGTGACAACATCATCAACAAACTGACGGATATATCCAGGACGCTCTGGGCCGTCAACCGAATGACCCTCATCATTAACTCTCCACTGGGTTATGCGCCGGGCAATCCAACACTCAACCATCCCTGGGTAACCTCGACCACATCAGTCCATCCTAAATTTCAATGTTCAGAACACGATTTGGCCTCTTTCTTTTCCCAATTTCCAAAACATGTATTTGTGGGTGGCGATTTCCATTGCCACAATCGTATGTGGGGTAATCCCTTCGGGGATGTTTCTGGTCGCCATTTGACAGACTCTTTTTTACAATTTATTTTACTCTACTGAATGGTATGCAGACTACATGGCTCGGGTCACCACAATACCGATCAACTGCAACTGATATAACTTTTGTTTTTGCCAGCCTTTACGGATGTTTAACATGGTCGGTACATATTGATACCTGGTATAGTGATCACTTTCCTATTATCCTTACTTATTCGCTAACTCATCAGTCTCCTTCCCCTATGTTTCGTCGATATCGATTGTCATATAATCAGGCTGATTTATGGCCACGTGTTTTGTATTATAGTTGTGTGTATTCCTTAAGGTGTCTCAAAGAAAAAATAACTCCACAAGCATCGTAAGTGTTTTATTTGTAATTTAATTAAGGCGTGCGAGGCGGCCTACAGCCTCGCCATCGTGTGTGATGGAGTTTTAGCCAGAGTCCCCTAGGCCGTCGACCGAAACGATCCTCATTTCATCAGCTCACCGCAGAGCTGTGGCGCCGGGCACATATTTAATACATCCTCAGCTCTGGTAACAATTCGCGTGAAGTTAGCTTTCCTAACTCGGACGGGAAATTCACCAAGCCAGCACTTGACCACGTCACTACACATTTCCCTCCTACCACAGTTTTTAGTATTTATGGGGTTTACTAAGTCTTTTATGCCTCTCTTTTGGACTCCGCTAAAAATTCTATGCCTTTTCGCCTTTTTTGTAATGGTGGTTAGAAACATGGTTTCTCTTGGTGGGATGGACAATGTGTCGAGGTTAATCGTCGTCGTTTGAGTGCTATTTATCAATATAGATGTCAGACTATTTAGGCCAATTTTCTACATCTTAAGCAATGACAAGCTCCGGTGCGGAAGTTGTGGTCTGAACTTAAAAAGGCTAACTGGAAAATGGTTTGTGCTTCACTTTCTTGTATTACTTTCTCTCGTTCCTTTTCTCAATTTTAGAAAAAAAAAAATCATTCTTATATAAATACACATTAAATAAGTTATTACATATTCTCATACAAGAGTTTGAATTCTACTGGTTACTGTGTTGCTAGGTAGCTGTCTCCTGAAGGGATGGACGAGCCCACCCGGGCAAAGGGGTGTGGAATACCATGTTTGATTGCCAATTATACAATGAAAAACACCCCTGGCTGTAGCTGTGAATGCAGTTACTGTGTTCAATATGTTTGTGAAAATTCTGTACACCACTGGACGACACTTTGGGGCACTTATCTTTTCAGCTGTGTTCTACCAGCCAATTAACGTTACCCGGTGGTGTGTTGCATCGTATTTACAGTCGGTTCACGACTGGAAGAAACTTTTGAAAATTAACCTTTGAAAAAACACCCTAGCCGTTAGCTACATGCATATAACATTACAGTTATGCCGCTAGGTTGCCAGCACAAAGAGAGGAAATAGTTCTAAATTTTTAACGTAATTGTTAATTTATCGCTTACAAATGGGTTTCGAAAAGACTTGTATCTTATTATGCCAATTATTAATGACGTGATGCTAACGTATTTAGATTTCCATGTTTCTTGCATACTCACAAGATCACGCTCAAGGTGAAAGTAGAGCGGCCATTTGTTTACAAACCTTCGTTCCGTGTGTTGTTGGCGAGATGTGGTCGACACACGTGCCAGAGAAATGGTGCGATTATCTTGTTTAACCAATAATAATTCATTTACTGGTTTATTTTTTTTTTTACTAATATCCTCTCTTTATTATTTCTCGTTGTGCCGATTTCTTTCGTTTCTGATACCTGTATAAGAGATTACTCGTAGTGCGTTCTCACGTGTTTAATATTTTTTAAATTTATTTCAGGTTTGCTTAAAATTTTATTTATTGTATTTTACGTTATATGTTGCGGTAGTTTTTGTGTGCAGTCATGAGTTCTAGCAAGGTGAATAAAAGATAAGTCACCAACGCCAACAGGACATCATTAACCTCACCGAATCGTTGTATTCCCTAATTAGGCGAGGGGAAATGAAACCCTGCAACGTCGCGGAAAGAGCGGCAGAAATGTTGAAACGCTTCAGATCCACAGTTCTAAGGTATGTTAAAATATATGTAGTATTAACCATTGCGTTTGCAAGTTGTGTGTGCTAAGGTCAAGTGTGTTGGCCTACGAAATGTGTTTACAAGAACATATAGCAAATTCGTTAATAACTTGATAACATCGTCGAACGTTGTCTACGTGTCTTTTTAACGTTTTATTTGGGTAATTATTAAGTGCAGGGGGCTTTACTGTAAAAAATAACAATAATTTCATGGAAAATGGTATATTTCCTCTCCACTAATGATGCAGGACACGAATATACGACGGGCATTAACGTCCGACTAATTTCGTAACATGTGCCAACCTAACCTAACAGAACCTATCCCCACGATGGGTGAATCACTATTTTACATTTTTTAACTAACCTAGGATTGTAGGGTTATATAGACTCAAATGTGAGTGTATGAATCACCTAACCAAAAGGTGGTATTACAATGTGTAATTAAAAATAAAAACTACTTTGTGTTGGAATTTGTGTACCCCTGCGAGGGATTCTTCATAAACAACCCAATATATACTGTGGAAATTTATTATAAAGACAACTAACAATGGTAAGGAAAATTGCCTCTATAGTGAGTTTGTTATAGTCAATTAATTTTATATAGGTTATGGAGAGATGGTGAATTTTAAGATTCTGAAGGAGCTTGTTTTGTATTTATAAGTTACATTGCGGCATTAATTGCCATTGTTATACATCCCTAAATAGATTACAGTCGATATAACTGGAACTTCCCCTACTATTAAACATATCTGTATCACTTCACTAAACATGAGAGGACATCGTAACCAATGAAATCGCAGTCCATGATTTTGACGGATTGTTTGTAAACATTGCTAGTTTAGTTTTGGAATAAAGAAACACTGGGAAAACGATCTTCTAGCCCCATAATATCCATACACCAAACCCAACTGGAATGTAACAACTGAATTAATTCGTTAAGCTAAATATTTTAAATTACCAAACATATTTTTAATAAAATATTTTAGGGTTATGTACTGGTACTTAAAATTCAACACGCACGCTATCAAAATACAAATAATAAACAGTCCTGTAAAAAATATTTGTTTACATCATGTGATCGCGAGCGCGACATCTGATTGGTTGGAAATTTTCGGCAGTCG
>NQII01009487.1:0-11811 GCA_002778355.1 Clitarchus hookeri | reverse complement strand
ACACGTCGAGAGTTGCTACAGAGTGGCTCCAGGAACACTCTTCTGACTTTAGACACTTCCATTGGCCACCTAAATCACCAGACATGAACATTATTGAGCATATCTGGGATGCCTTGCAACGTTCTGTTCAGAAGAGATCTCCACCGCCTCGCACTCCTATGGATTTGTGGACTGCCCTGCAGGATTCATGGTGTGATTTGCCTCCTGCATACCTTCAGACATTAGTCGAATCCATGCCACGTTGTCTTGCGGCACTTCTATGTGCTCGCGGGGGCCCTACACAATATTAGGCAGGTGTACCAGTTATTTTGACTCTTCAGTGTATATGTACACACATGCACATGCACACACACACCATTATAAGCTAGACCTGTCTAAAGGCAAGTCTAATAATTTTTTACAATTATATTTTATAATTTACATCTGTATTATTTTTATAAAAAAGAATATAATAAACTTTATTGTTTTTTAGAAAATAAAATTAAAGAATATAAACCTGATTGAGTAATAAATATTGTTATATATATATTTTAATATTTTCTACCTGCATCGTTACCGGACGTGTAAAATTTTCAAAAGTTAAAAAATATTTTTCTGTTTTACAAATTAGGAAATGTAATTTATTAAAATAAAGAAAATCATTTTTTTTTAATATTTAGTTTGCTGGAATAAAACTTATGTTTAATAAGATATTAATTACTCTTTCTTTAAAATAAATACTTCTTAATTTGTAAGAAAGATGATGATAAATGGATTGCGGTCTAGAAAAATATTAATGGTCTGAAATAATATATATAATAAACTGCATTCCATGTGATCTAGAATAATTATGCACTAGCTCCTTATCTACATAAATATCCAACAACCTATCACCAGGCACAGATGATTTGTAGATGCGCACGCTATCAGTTGCAACACGAAATGCAGTGGCTTTTCACAAAGGAATGTTTACAAAGCATGACTGTAGTACCTATCGGGCATTAGGACAAAGGTAAGTTTGCAAGAAGTGACTTCTGTGGTTGCTGCTCCGAATGTAAGTTTGCATGGAGTTCCTTCTGTGGTTGCCACTCCGAACATAAGTTTGCAAGGAGTTTCATGCAAGTGTGGTCCATTCTAATTAGTGACAACACTACCTATTTCAGATAATGGAACGCATCTTGTGTACTGCCAGGCCTTCATTGTTCATGAGTTAATATCAGAATGTGTTTATTCAATATACAAAATCATAAAATATAAGTAAATTAAAGATGTTTTCATGAAACAAAGTATGCGAATCGATAAACCAGAATATGTGACATCTGAGATAGTTTTCTTTAAACAAATCAGTATTTTTTAAATTAAATTTTTTATTGTTTAGTATGACTCACTAATATACATTCAAATAGTGAACAAGTGGCAATAGCTTATTATTCAATGGTTGTGATTAGTCTGTCTTGGATGAGTGATATCCAGAATTCCACAAAATATCCCTGTTCATCTTGGGCTCTGCATCCTTTCATAAACCACGGTATAGATAGTCAAAAAATGAACAGTTTCTATAAACAGAGAATGTGTTTATGCTGTCAGTTCCACTTAACAGAAGGATGAAGGCACTGTGGGGGAAACACAAAAGACTGTGGAAATATGTTAAGTAAAGATGAGTTAAAGTATTTTATAATTTTTTTTTCTATTTTAGAAATCTAAGATATTTAACTATAATTTTTTTGTAGAAGGCAAAATGAAACATTAAACAGAATTGGTACATGTAAATGGTTCAGAAACATGTAATAACTGACACACTAGGTGAAAGACAAACTCTCAAGAGTTTTTTTTTTTGCAGTCTTTATAAATGTTCTGTGTGTCCACACTTCATCACATGCCACACATCTAATCTGTAGCCCATTTCTGCCCTTGCCCGACCCAGCATATCAGTAGTGACGGTAAGAACAGCTGCAGTGTCGCAAGTCAGGTTTTGTGGTAGAGGTGGAACATAAACTTGATCCTTGACGTAATCCCACAAGAAAAAATTGCAAAGCGTCAAGTCCGGTGACCGTGCTGGCCACCGGAGTAGCGCCTGGTCAACTGCTGCCACACGGCCTATCCAGCGACACTGCAACATTTCATTCAGGTAACTTTGTACAAAATTGTGGAAATGTGAAGGGGCGCCATCATTTTGGAAGATGAAATCTCTGCTATCAGCTTCCAGTTGCGGCATGAGCCACAATTGCAGCATGTCGAGATAGGTCACACCGTTGACAGTTCTCTCAGCAAAGGAGAAGGGGCCATAAACTGTCATGTTGGATGTGGCTCAGAACACGTTTACTTTCGCGCTTAGGGCCTGCACGAATTCTCAACTTACACCTCAGAGCCAGGCCCATATGCGTGTGTTGTGTCTGTTGACCTTTCCTGAAAGATGGAAATTTGCTTCGTCACTGAAGATCAATTTGTTGTGGCTTAAGGCTTGCAGGAGCTGTAATTTGTACTGCTTCACTCTTAACCTTTTACGAAGGATTTTCCACATTTTTGGCTGAGGGATGTTCAATTCCGCACTAGCTCGGTAGGTTGACTTTCTGGGACTATGCTGCATCACGTCTCTCATAAGGTGCACTGCCTGTTCCGACACGCCCGGTCGGCTCGAATGTTTTGCACCGCACAAACAACCATCCTCCTAATTTCTTATACCACTTCAATATGCTGTTGTAAACTGGTGGTGCTTGGCACAGAAAGCTCTTTGCACATGCATTACCGATTGGCAACAAGCAAATGCTAGCACACAAAACGCTTCCTCTACCTAGTTCACCACCATTCCAGCAACTACGGTTAATGGTGCCCATGTCTGCAGTTTTCACAACTGCCCCACCGGCACCATGTTCAAAAAAACTCGGGAGAGTTGGTCTTTCACGTACTGTGTACCACATTGTATTTTTTGTTTCATGTACTTTATAATTAACCTGTATAATATTTTCTTTTATATTCTTTCTCACAAGCTTTACAATAATAGCAAAGATTAGTACAGTATACTTTATAAAAATGTAATTTAGATTAGGATTTTTAATGTTTTTGCATTTGGTACANTACAGTATACTTTATAAAAATGTAATTTAGATTAGGATTTTTAATGTTTTTGCATTTGGTACATATTTTGGTTCCAATTTTTGTAATTAGAAACTAATTTTTTGTGATTGTATATTTCTAAATGTTTTGAGAGATGTCTTGGAAATATACTTTCCACAAACACATAAAACTATATCAATGTGAAATTTTATTGTTTTGTTATTTTATTAATTGTTTTGACTGTTTTGTTGTGTGTATTGTTGATTTTAAAAGTAGGTATGTTATTTATTAAGAAATTAAAAAAAATATATATTTTTTGTTTTTTTTTTTTATGAAAAGGTACAGTTTGAACCAGGTTTTATATAATCACTAAAACATTTTTCTTAGTAATTGAAATTATAATATTTTTAGTTAACTATTTGAATTATATTTCAAAACAATTTATATTTTAAAAAAAATTTTAATCCAATGGTGTTGAATTTAAAAATTTTAATGATTCTCTAAAATTTGTGTGTAAATTTTATTGGTTCCTTTAATTTTCAACCAAGTTTTTTGTGGTCATGAATATTCTAGGCTGAACCACTTTTAGTGCTACTAAAATTCTTGAGAGGTGGAAAAATCCCACTTTCAAATAAAAAATATTTTTCATCACAATTAATTAAAAGGATTTTTAGTTATTTATCTGGAAAATATTCTAGTAGTCTAGGTTGGACCGCTTTTCAGTTAATTAAAATAGTTATCTAAAAATTAAAATATAATTCATTAGTTTCATAAAATAATTTTCCAAACATTTAAAATTAAAAAAGTTTTCTTAAAATTTATGACAGTAAATTTGGTTGAAAATTAAAGTAATTAAGGAAATAAGAATAATTTTAATTTTAAATTTAACATTGTGAGATTGAAAAATTTAATATGAATTGTTTTTAAATAAAATTCAAATAATTAATTTAAAATATAATTTAAATTACTAAGGTAAACATTCTGATTATATAAAACCTGGTTGAAGCTGTATTGTTTACGTTACTGCGGCCTTATGTTTGTTACACTTAATATTTTATCTGAGAGTGACATCGTACCATAACCTGGCTTTGTACACTTGGCAACAGAGCACAGCCAAGGCGGCAACATCAGCCGAGCAGAAAGTGGAGATTTGCCTGTGTTACTTAAGTGTACACTCCAGCAGTTGGCAGAGGCGTCCAGAAGGACATATTACTGGATAGTCATAGAACAGGATGTGGTGAGCAAGATGGGTGTGTCCCACATACACGTTACCACAGAACGGCAGATAGCGTACCATTGGACAGGCAGTGCCGTCACCTAAGGAGACTATCAGTCACAAAGTAGTGGTCCAGACATATAATAGTACTTCATCCAATTACTCTTCACTTAAAAATCAAATAGATTTGTAACAATAACTTGGAATGTTTCAGTTACTTCATTGTTGTTTGAATTTATTAGCATGTAGGATACCGGTGATGATGTCTTGCTCCTTGCAGGGTTCTGTCAAAACTGAAATCTGTGGCTTCATACACCATTGATACAAATCTCGCAGTCAACCCTTGTCTACGATGGGCTTAGTTCGGGGACGTGTTCCCAGACTCCTAATGCTGATTGGTGCACATGACCCTCTTGACATCGCAGCTTTCGGTCCCAATGTCTGAAGGTCCAATGTCCTAAGTTTATTCCCCAACTTGATCNTGACCCTCTTGACATCGCAGCTTTCGGTCCCAATGTCTGAAGGTCCAATGTCCTAAGTTTATTCCCCAACTTGATCTTTGTCTCCGAACCATGTCCAAAAGTCAGCCTCCTGTTGTTATAAAATGAAGAAAAGTAATTCCGTTAAGATTATTCACTCACAGACGTCTAAAAGACTAAAAAATATTGTTAAGTAATACAGAATATTTAAACAACTTATATCAATTAACGACTAACAATAATTCACATTACATATATAAACGTTTAACCTATGGTGTATGAAAATTTAAAAATAATTAGATAACTGTGCGACGAAAAAGGAAATAGAATCTTCAACCATTCCAAAAATACAAAAACAAAAACAAAAAAAAAAAAATTGGCATGAAGAATGTTAGTGCAATTTGGTGACAGTTTTTCAAGCCTTGTTTTGGACATCACAATTGCCGAAATGATCATTTAATGCCTCTAATTTTTACATACTATCAGTGAAAAAGTTTTCACAGCACACAAAAATAATTATAACAATGCATTAGAAATTATTTATTTCATTTATTGCCTGTTAATATTTTACATTTCTATAACATTCGAGAGCCTTTTTGTTCCCTTTCTTGATTTTCCACATTAATATGCTTTTGTTGTTTGCTGGTATTGTATATCTTTGCTCCTCATAATTTCTTCAGAATTCAAACAGCAAAGTGTATTGACAGTTTCAATTAAAACTGCTTCTCAAATACAAGCCTACAGGTGTCTGAAAAAGAAGAAATCCACAAATTATGATACAACTGGAGCTGAAGAGTCAACAAAATCTTTGTGAAAACAACCTGGAAAATAGTTTTGTGAAAACTATAACAGTGAAGGTTGCAATATATCTGTAATTTAATAGCCAGTGTAGTTTTGCTAACATTTAGCTTCTATTTAGTTTCTTTCATAAAGCTCTATGAAAGAATGCCAGCTCTTGCAGATGTTTTAGTATATTGTAACAGCTTTATAAATTGTAATTGTGGTTATTGTTACAAATTATGTCGTCTTTGAAAATTAGTGTGAAATTGTGTAGATAGTATATGCTAAAAGTAGAGTGCAGATTAAGTGTTGTTTCTTGTGTAACAGTTCAATGTTACACTCAAGTATGTTGGCTTGGCAGACTTAAAACATATATGGTCACCAACTAACATATGCTATGAGCAGTTAGTGGGGCATTATGATTGGCAACAAACAAACGAGACACATCAAACAACACAACAAAACAAAAAGTAACCTTGACCACTCAGATGTAAACATCTACTGAATAATGCAAATCATAACACTAGGTCATTTCAGACAAAAAATATCTTATTTAAAATAAAAACTAATTACAATAAAATCAAATTAGAAAATCAAATCTCTCGTACACTTCAGATTTATTGGGTTGGCTTGCCTGCTTAGCCCCATGGCATTAAGCTCGTGAACAGATAGAGTTCAGGTTTGATGGATAGCACAGTCCTTCACTCTTCAGGTGAAGGGGATGTGAGCAAACCAGGTTGGTCTTCATGCCATCAGCATAAATATTCCTTTTCATGTGAAAAATTGTGACAAATGGATAATCATCTCCATAAACTACTAGACTAGGAAATTTACATAAAAATAATGCAGTAGTAAAATGTTTTCAAATTTCAAATATATCTATGACTATGTTTTTATGGAATGGGTATTTGAATTGTAAAGACAAACAAAATGTTACTGAGAGAATATTGTTGATTTATAGTAAGTCCTATTAATTAATTGGCTGCTGCCTCTGTAAGATCTAAATTCATTATGAATGCAGAAATAGTTTTATTTTATTTACTTATCGTAGCCCATGGAAATACCATCTCTTTTTATTTTAAAGAAGGAATTGCATTTAGATTAGCTAATAAAATTTATTTTATTACAGCCTATAATATTGTATATCTTTTTCAGATCATCCGTAATGGAAAAAATTAGATTTGGAGGAGAAAAAATAGTACTTTGTTTATATTGAGAAATTTTACGTACCTTTTTTAAAAAAGCATGTGTGTAATAGGTACTTCCTAAAGAATCAACCTCGCTGACCTATCCAGTACAAGTCAACTAAAGCCAAATCTGAGATGATGTCCGCTACTTCCGATCTTTCCAGTAGGGATTTGTGGTCGCCATCCACCAAGACCGTATTCAGTGAATCCTTAAAGATCTGTAAACAGAAACACATGTCAGGATGAGGAAACAGTACTTTACAAACATTTTGCTGAAAAAATAATTAGAAATATGATAGCCAAAGAATATATGCTGTAATACTTCTGAGTTACCTTAAGACAGGTTTTAATTGACTATAATCACGTAATGTATGCTTGAGAAAACTCTATGTGAACAATACGGGCAAGAGTGCGACGAATAACTTAGCAGCAAGAGGTGGCATTACATCATATGTTCTGCAATAATTTTTTAATTTAAGAATACTCTTTATGAACATTTGCATACTTTCTCTTTTAATGCAATTATGCCAATGAGGTTTTAATTTTATCATCATACTTTGGTCATCATTGTGAAACATGTCAGATAAAAAAATTAAGTATAATTTTGTTGGTATCAGAACTTTTAATTGTTAAATGCATTACTGTAAACAGTTACTGCTATCTGTTGGCTGGAGCGACACTGCCACCAGGATTTCTCACACAAATGTGTAAGCTATCCAATATTGGTCTGAAGTGTATTTGATTACACTGAATGATACCAACAAAACAAAATACAAAACAAGCTCAATTTGTAGAGAGTACTACAACATTCTTCCCCTCAATCGTTTTACTTGCGGAAGTAGTCATTTGGGAAGTTAGAGGATTTCTCGTTCCTCCAACTTCTGCTGGAAGAGGGAATAAGTATTCAGGCTGTTTCTCTCTCGTGCTTTATAAGATACATCAGGAGTTACCAGGTTACAATCATTTATGACCATATTCTTGTGATGGTGCAGGCAATGGTATTGCTATATATGGGAAATATTTGTTTTTCCTACACTTTTGGGGATTAAAGTGCTTGGAACTTGGTAATAATAGCAATTTGTATTTATTTTATATATTTTCAATGTTTAAAATTTAATTTCAAGTTGTTTGGCAATATCAATAATCATCATAAGGTGATGCAACACGCTTTTCTTTTACAGGGAAGCTAGGGACACTTAGTTGGCTGTTGTAATATGATGCAATATACCGTAGGCAGGATGACGAGGGTCGCGCTGTGGCGACGTGATGAGATACACACTTGTGTTGCGAGGGGTGCGTGTGCTATTTTAGATGTGACAGCATCACCGTGATGTCTCAATTGGGCAGTTTTCAGTGGTGTAATAAAGCTTTGAGAAGATACTTATAGCAGTGTCGCCCGCCATCGTGCTAGAGCAGTGACCCAGTCAGTTCAATAGTGGTACGGTAACATAACGCAATAAGATGGACATTTGAAGAGCACTTGCAAGTCGTGGTTGCAACTCACACCGGCAAAGCCTACAATCTTCCTTTTTAACTATATTTTGGATTGTGTGTATTTTCTCTCCCGCCTTCGTAAATATTCTCACAATTAGAGTGTTTTCGACTGCAGAATAATCAATACTGTGATTCTCATCTCCTTCCTACTGTTTGCTGAGAAGCATTTTTTTTCATGCCACTGCTGTAACTGAACTGCTTATAGTTTTGTGGCGCTGTTGTAACTGTAGTGCAGGGCATAATTAAATCCAGTTTAAATATATTTCAGGCTCGTCTGATTGTTATTTGAGTGCCTTTACAGACTAGTGTCTCACTGTTCACTTCTGACTGAGTTGAGCAAACTAATGTTGGACTGTGTAACATCTGGCACGTCCTGTAATATTACATCCTCTCTCTGAAACAAAAATGAGTGTGGGTTCTTGGTTTTCACGTACACATTCTGGTGTATGTTCTTCCAGATCAGTTGGGGGCCATGATGGCTGAGCGGTTAGACTGCTAGCCTCCCACCAAGGCGAACTGTGTTCAATCTTCAACCCGGTCACTCCCGGACTTTCGCAAGTAGGAATCGTGCAGGATGATGCCGCTGGTCGGGGGTTTTTCTCGGGATATCCCATTTCCCCCACCCTTGCATTCTGCCTCTGCTCTATTCTCATCTCACTTCACCCTCATTGGTTCTCAAGACCTCGTTGTTAAGAGCCACCCAAATCTCTCAGTTCTGGACAATCCAGATCACTTCCAGAATATTTTCCTCTATATTACTTGACTGGAGCTAGGTGACAGTTTTCTCGCTATTGTCAAGAAAACAAATGCCAACATAATTGGTATTACTTTGAAGGGTAACTTCTTTGATGGTTCATGTTTTGAATCACAATCGTCTCTCTTAAGGAAAACCATTTCAGGAAGGAAATAGAGATGGAGCAGACAGTCTTTTTACAGACCTGGGAAAGTGTGAAAATGTGCATTCAGGGGATTCGAATTGGTTACAGTGCAGACTGATGGCTGAACAGAATGGAAGGGAACATCTGGTAAGAACGATTCTCAATGGGTGATCCCAGTATCACAGTACATTAAGAGCTAGTTTTGATAGTCATCCTTAAAATGTATTTGTATCTTTCATGCTTTCTCATTCCCAGCAGGACTAAAGGCAGTTGTCCAACTTCAAGCTATTCCAAGCAATTCCAAAAGAATTTCTTAAGCGTGTATGTGACGATGGAATATTCCTTGTACTATTCCATGCAAGCCTGCATGATCGCTTGTATGGATGGTTCTATGGAAGATTGGTCATTTGCAATGCTCGTTGGAAGGTTTCCTACAGGGTTGAAACTTAATTGATCAGAGAAAGGTGGTAGAGTCCTTTTGTTCATTTTATTTTGAGTAAGAGCGTAAAACAATTAAACACAAATAAATAGTAAATAAAAAACCACGAAAAGGTTTATTTATTAAATTGTGTGAAAATGAAGGTAAAGATTTGTGTTTATTTAACATAAAAGTTCCAGTTATAACAAAACTCTGTGCATATACACCTAATGCAGAAGTAGTGAGTGAAAATTGTTCCTGAACCACAGTTGCAGAAGTAAAATCATAAAAAATACATTCGTCTTGTGCGTCAACAAGTATCGTTGGATAGGTTAATCGAAAGAACTCCCCATAACTGCTAACATGCAGGTTCGGGTAGCAGGTTTCGTGGAAGCCTCCTCTGAGCTTGTACGGAAAATGTTATCGTGGCATACAGGCTTTAGTTCTAGTGAAGCAGAGTTTTTTTCAGTCATGATAAAACATTAGAAGTAACTACTGTATCTGGTCAAAGAAAAGAAAAAGGACTAGGTACCAGTGTACAAGATATGTTAAGCCTTCCCGGAGGCGCCTTGATAATAGTTCCCTTCTGGCAATTAAATCATGGTCTGACAGCACAGACACTGCAGGATCTAGTCAATGGTGTATTTCTTGTATGGAATAAGGCAAGTTCTTGCAGTTGGCCCACCGATTGATTGGGGCAAGTCACACTAGGAAGGTATAGAGATGTATCTCATTAATATTTTCTACAGGAATATGGATAGCCAAAGGAGTTATCAAAGCGACATCACCAGTGATTATTTCTTTATCAGGCCTGTAGACAGCGTCATGCTGGAAGCAAGACAATCCCATTTGTCATAATATTATCTTCTAATTTTTTCATGAAGATTATTACTGAAACTGAAAGATACCAAACTAGGTCAACCTAAAGTGTTGATATATGATGTAGTGTCTCCATTTCTGGGAGCTTCTATAAACATCTGTTCTCTCCTCAGTAGACTAATGTTTATGTTCACAGCCAGAAAATATATGTGAAAAGAAAACATCTGGATCTCCTGGCTGTGACATAATTGCTGCGATGGCATTCCAAAGCATATTTGTCTTCATTGAATGTAAGCTTCTCAATGTCTCCCTTTAATTCTTCTACTTTCAAGACCTCAATGTTAAGAGCTGCCCAAACCTCTTCATTCTCCCATCTTTAATTCTTCTAAGGCTGGAAGCTCTTTCTGTGATAGTGGAAACTAGGAGCTCTATTTGTTACAAATGCAAACATGAAATTGTATAGACAAATGCAATTTAAAAAATTGTTTGAATAAATGCAAAATGAAAAATGGTTTCAATGAATGTCATTTGAAAAATAGTTTAAATAAGTCTCATATGGACTTGGCTGTATAAGGCTCCTTTCACATAGAGCAAATGTGGCCCATGCCTGCATGTAGATGTGAACAGGTAGGAATTTTTAATTGCTTGCATTAATGCAGGTTTTCACATTAAGCAGGTGTGGGGTTGGGTCTTAACAACACCAGGATGCACCTGTCCATGTCAAAACTTTGCAGCAGGCCCGTACCTGAATGTAGCTGTTTTGTCCATGGGGCCACAGACAGGTTTTTACATGATGTGGGTGGAAGCCGTGCTAGCACTTATCATGTGGGCACAGGCCGCATCCACTGTGTGCAAAATGAGCTTTAGATGTTCATCTATGTTATTAAGACAAAAACGAAGAAACCTTTTTATAACACCACAGATAGGTGATTGAGAAAAGCTATTTTCTTGTCTATAGAAAACAAATATGTATATAATTAAAACGACAAAAAGACGGACGAACAACTTATTATTACAAAAGAACAGACAACAAAACAAACCAAAAGAAAAGACAAAACGATGACGTAAACGAAAACACCACACAAGTGAACAAAACAGTTCAAAAAACAATATTAGTGGACACAGCTAAACAATAAAAACTAAAGAAATACATAAAAATTAAATTACCACAAAGGAACACAAGTCAGGAAAAAATATTCCTTGTCAAATTATAAAGAAAACAATTCAACACAGGAACCACAAAGCTAACTAGAGAAAAGATTAGATAAACCAACAGAGAGGACACAGAATGATAAAAAAATAACACAAAAAATAATAAATAATCATCTATGCATGATATAGATTTTATGTCTTGTATTACCACCTATCAGAATCATTAATTTTTTTAAAAATCTTGACAGATTTTGTGTAAAATAAAATTACGTAAAGAAAATACCTCTTCGAGACCACAGCTGTCGTGGGGCTGTGTATTTGGGCGAATCAGCACCACTTGTCCAGAGAGCAGCTT
>NQII01009486.1:21373-51148 GCA_002778355.1 Clitarchus hookeri | reverse complement strand
TTCCTATTTCATAACGACAGTTATTGCAATACTAATAGGGGTATGTATTTTCCTCTATTTTCGCATTTGTCAGATGGCACAGATTTTACGGCAAACACAGTTAGCCCGCACAAATCATAATACATAAGCCAGTGCTGAAGTGAATATGTCTACCAGTCGTCTTTTCCCTAACTGCCTCTTCAATCTCATAACTTGCTTTACAAAAACAGAATCGTCCTTCATAACTCCACAAATNCCTAACTGCCTCTTCAATCTCATAACTTGCTTTACAAAAACAGAATCGTCCTTCATAACTCCACAAATGAAAGAACCAATATTCCGATCAACAGGTCTTGAAAGATATCTTCTCTTATGCCAACGTGCTCGCCTCATGTCTCTGTGAATGTCAATTGGGATTCACGTCAAATTAAATACGCACTGCTCCAGACCAACGCTTATATACTACTGGGTGCGCTCCGCGGCAGCGCTCAGTAAGACTAGGTGCCCGCCGCAACTAGGGGCCCATAAGAACAATGTTAAATTATCAAAGGATAAACATCCGTTCCAACTGATAAGAACTTCCGGAAGAACTTCCGGAGCAGCTCATAACAGCTTGCAGAACACAGCGAATGTAACTAAATCCAGGAGCATGCGAAAACTTGAGCGAGAGTACAAATTGAAAAGCAGTGCTTGCAATTATACAAAAACAGTGAAGAATTTTACTTTTTGATTTAAACTTTATAATCTAAGTTCACAAAAATATGTAATAGCAAGAAACAAAAATTATATAAAAGTATTCCATGTACAGATGGTATATAAATTAGACCAACAAACTTCGGCTGCATGTCAGTCAACAAAAAATAAGGTGAAAATATTAACACGACACGTGGTCTAAAGTGACTCCTAAGGACGGTACTTATCTTTGAAGTTGGACCTGAAACACGAGTGTATTACTTATACTGGTGGAACACTGAGTGTGTGGATAATGTGTAAAGGTTATTGTGACATGTGGGTTGATACTCCAATTTTGAAATCGCTAGTATGCTACAGCTTTATGGAGGTATTGTCTAAATGAAGATAGCAACCGTGATTATTTCTGCGATATTATTTTATGTCAGCGAGAGAAATTTGTTGGGGTGTTTACCGATCTTTGTTGCGTAATATATTATCCAGACACTCAATAAACCATCTCAAATGTTTATTTTATATTTGTAATAAACTAGTGTTCCAGGTTATACTTCAAATATGTGAACCGCCCTTAAAATTCACTTTAGAACTTTAGTTGCGAACACTATTTTCTCCCTATTTTTTTGTAATTATACATCAGCTGAATATTGTCAGCGGCAGTTAGATGTTTCCTGTATATTTCTGCCATAGCCGTACGTACAGGGATTGCAATAATTTTAAGAGGGGGAATGGGAAATGCTAACCCCCCACAACCCTTTCAATAGCCAGCTCAACTTTGTTCAGAAATTTTATATATATTTTGTATTTTGATCCTGAAAATCAAAGATATATATTAAAAGTTATTCATCAGAAATTATGTTTAAATGAACACAGTTGAAGTAAATTGATATAATTTTAACATGTTGATGAGTAAAACATAAAAACCACTGATTTAAATATTCACTGCAAAGTTCCCCCTGTCAAAGCAATGACTCTTGCAAACACAGCTGTAGCCCTTAATGATAACCCTGCTTGACTTTTATAACTATACTGTCATTCAGAGAATTTAAATACTTCTTTATATATATTAATTTTGTATCTTTTTTTAAAATTACTATTTTGCATTCGTGTGATTTTTTAGTTTAACTTATCTCAAAAAGATTAATATTTTCTATATTCCCCAGATATCNAGTTTAACTTATCTCAAAAAGATTAATTTTTTCTATATTCCCCAGGTATTAGCAACTCGAATTCTGCAAAATTATCGTAATATGCAGAAGTTCATAACTTTCACTATAAAATTTATCTGGTAAACTTCCTAAATGTAATGGAAGTTTTCAACCAATACATTCTACGGAAATAATACCACACATCAAGCTGCAAATAACAGAAGTTTAGCAATTATACAAAAATGGGATCTTACCTACGCTTTTCACTCTTCCCTGAGCAACCTCATGACGTGAATTAAAATAAACCCGTCTATCTTCTGCACAGGCGGGCAAAACATTATTAATATTTCATGTACATTTTTTCAACCTGTTCATTTTCTACATTGGGGTTAAAAAACGAATCTTCGAGCACTTACATACCTACAGCATACGCCACACGAAGAGTTTCCTAATATCAGATTATATGTAGTAAGTTTCCACATGTAAATAACGCTTTCTTAAATATAACAGAGCATGTTAACTTTCTGCACAAAAATTATAACCATGTGTGTTCAGGAATTACATTTTATTACCATATCATTGTTTGCTAAAGTACTCACAAAACACGAATTTGAGGAAGAAAAACATTTTTGACGAGTACATTGGTACTAGGGCAGCAAGCGCCCTGTGCCCAGATTGGAAAGAAGGGCTTGATACCAAGATGGAAGTTTGTCCATACAACATAATTATATCCGTGTAAATTTACTGTACAATGCCAACTTAAAGCACATTAACTGAGGAGTTCTACTGTAAGTAGGCGTGTGTCTGTGTCCTTCGTATGAATGTTGTAGAGCGCTTCGGGATGTTTTATTTAATATATTCAAAAATTTACTCAGGTCAAGTCAGAGTGTTCTGAGCATCAATTTGTATTTTTTTTTATTGCCAGTTAAGACACGCACCATTACAAACCTTCGCGCCGGTAAGAAAACGAGTTTAATTTGTTCAAACGTTTATCTATTTGTGTGCCAATAAAGGAACGATAATCATACAGCGTGAAAATCAGTGTAATGCTCAGTATCATGTCAGACAGCGTTTTTTTTTACCATTAGTAAAACAATGATTAGTTTCAAGTACATTTTGAGGTGGGCCTATCTGGCACAGGTGAAACGTATGCGACTATAAAAACTAGGTATAATTAATGACCTATAATTACCCATACTGACATATTTAATAAATAATGACCTAAAAATTACCCACAAATGACCCATGAATGACACTGGTCCCATAATGGCCCATCAATTATTCTCAAAGACTCATAATTACTCATATATAGAAGCATTTGGCGGATAGGGGGAAATCTAACAAAATAATAAACCCACTCATATCTGCAAATATGAGTGTAAACATCCTTTCATGATTAAAATATTAACACTTGTTGCGACGGGAAAAACTAAAAAGTTTTTGCACTGAATATATTTAATAATATATTTACACACATGCGCATGAAAACAAATTAACGTAGCCGAAAACCGGCCACTCATTACAGAAATAGGGGAAAAAAAATTGCCAAGTAACACACTTACGATAATACACTTCATGACCCTTACATTACTACATTTTTATATTTCCANATTGCTACATTTTTATATTTCCGAATCAAATATCGAAGTGGATAGAAACCTTTGTAATTTAAATTGTATTAATCTTGAACCGTCAGAGGGAACGACTATGATCACAAACCAAAAACCTTATAATTTAACAAATTAAAAACAATTTTGTCTTGTCCCCTTATATATTTTTGTTTTTTAATTTACAGATTACAGATCATAATATCACAGCTAAATACCGATTCTAAAATAGTCCCCAGTTAATTTTGTAACTGCAGAGATACAAACGCACGTTGGTAATGTTTCGTTCCACGCATGCCAGTTTTTCTCTTACGCATACCATAGAAATATTTTCGATATGTCAGAAGTGAGTGATAAATCACCCATTATCGGTGTTAATTTTTCCGAGAAATTTTGTGCTCATTTATTATGCCCAGAATGAGTTCTGATGCTTGCTAGAATACTTGCGCTCTATCAGCACCTCGTGATGCCACCAAGAAAAAAAAATCGAATAATGCAAGTACATAAGCAATAGATTCACAAAAATATTATTTCAATATACATGTTTACGATCATTACGTTTATTACACATGCAAAATCAAAAAAAGTATCACGCTGAAGGAGAGATTAATCAAGACAGAAAGCCTACTTCAATCTACGTAATTGTGAATATTTGGACACAGATCAGGCTACCCATCGAAATAATCATTATTAGAAAAGGTGCCTGATCTCCTCCGCCGCATTTTATAGTTCTCTGGGGTTGTGATTATCGCAGTGATCACAGAACAGTTGGTAAATATTGATGCATCGGTAATAGGGCTTGCATTTATTGCTGCCGTCATTTTAATGGAATAAATAATTACTCTTTCTCTGGTGAAGGACAGAGGTGTTATGTTGAGAACTTATACTTGTGTATGCATGAGATAGATTTCACGCTAGGACGCAAGGCATTATTAACAATAATGAAGATGTGCATGAATGTAATCGCCATGGTTCAAAACCAAGCTGATGCATATTTACAATCACATATTCATGATCAGATATAGATCTCTGCTATACGCGGCAGTCAAGTTATCCTATTAAATTTTTTCGTAATTATTCTAACTGATGTTTTTCTATTGTGCTTGTTATCGACAGTAGTTATACTTCAACGATTATTTCCCGAGTCGATACATATCAGGGTCCATGAAAGGCTATTTTTGGTTGACACGTTCCCTCTTCAATGCCCCTACTAATCACAATCGAAGCGATGCTAATTTGGGGTCTGACATATAGGACTAAATTTAACACGAAGTAAATGGTGCCGGAATCAACCAACAATTACTAACAACAAGTTGTAGAAGATGAATAGTGACACTTAAGTGTGATATCTGTTTCGCAGTTTGATTACAGATCCAGGTTTTGGATCATTTTTAGTGATGTATGTCCGTGAATTTCTGACTCTGAAATGATTATAAACGTGGATGATTTTCATTGTACACTGAAGAGAGAAAAAAAACACTGGTACACCTGCCTAATATCGTGTAGGGTCCCGCGAGCACGCAGAAGTGCCGCAAGACGACGTGGCATGGACTCGATTAATGTCTCAAGGTAAGCAGGAAGCAATTCACACAAAGAATCCGGTAGAGCAGTCAACAAATCCATAGGAGTGTGAGGCGGTGGAGTTCTCTTCTGAGCAGCACGTTGCACGGCATCCCAGATATGCTCAATAGTGTTCATTTCTGTTAATTTAGGTGGCCAATAGAAGTGTATAAAGTCAGAAGAGCGTTCCTGGAGCCACTCGGTAGCAACTTTCGACGTGTGCGGTGTCGCATTGTCCTGCTGGAAATGTCCACGTCCGTCGAAGGCACAATTAACATGAATGGGTGCAGGTGATTGGACAGGATGCTTATATATCGGTCACCTATGAGAGTCGTATCAAGACTCTCAGGGGTCCCATTTCACGCCAACTACACACGCCCCATTCCATGACAGAGCCACCACCAACTTGAACAGTCCCCTGTTGACATGTAGGGTCCATGGATTCGTGAGGATGTCTCAACTCCCGTACACGTTCATCCATCCGTTACAATNACGTTCATCCACCCGTTACAATTGGAAACGAGAATCGTCAGGATAGGCTACGTGTTTCCAGTCATCAACAGTCAAATGGCGGTGTTGGCGGGCCCAGACGAGGCGTAAAACTTTGTGTCGTGCAGTCAACAATGGTACACGAGTGGGTCTTCGGCTCCGAAAGCCCATACCAATGTTGGTCCATGGTATAGTTCGCACGTTGGCACTTGTTGATGCCCCGGCATTGAAATCTGTTCCAATTTTAGAAACGGTTGCTCGTCTGTCACGTTTAATGATTCTTGTCAGTCTTCATTGTCCCGTTCGTTCACGACCTTTTGTTGGCCGCAGTGATGTCAATGATTTGATGTTTTACCGGATTCCCGATATTCACGGTACACTCGTGAAATGGTAGAACGCGAACATCCAAATTTTATCGCTACATAGGAGATGCTATTTCCCATCTGTCATGCGCCGACTATAACACCTCGTTCAACCTCACTTAAATCTTGATAACCTGCAATTGTAGCAGCAGTAACCTATCTAGCAACTTTGCCAGACGCTTGTTTTCTTATGTAATAGCAGTCGACCGCATGGCGTTACTCTTATTGGTTCTATACCTCTGTTATTTGCATACACACGCCTATAGCTTTTTTTTTGCTCTCCAGTGTAAATACACATAATTGAGTAAAAAAAAGAAGTCGGAATAAAGAATTAAAGCTCAAAAAAATTTATCCACTGAAATAAGCAAAGTAAAAAAAAAATCGTTAAAAACCAAAATATTGATTATTGTTGCGAATAATAATTTTAATATATATTCTACTCGTTAAAGTAGGTAGGAATATTTGTAATTACGCTTCCCGCTAATGAACAATAGGCTCTACATAAACTGGGGACTGTCTTTTCCTCCACAGACCTGGAGGGAGCGACCAAGCGACACACACTTCACATTTTGAAACCAGCATATACAACGTGTCTCTAAAACATGGGTACACGCTTCGGCAGTGTGTTTCTGAGGAAAATATAAGACTAACAAGAATGTACCACTTCTCACGTCAAGTGACTATCGTTTCCCTAAAAAATTCTCATATAAATAGCCATACCATGTTTTGTGGTTTGGCTACCTGGTATTCAACTTTTATTCTGTTTTGAATGTTCAACATGAATTATCTCACAAATCGTTCACCTGACAATGTTCCGACAAGGCGTCATTTTGGTAATTTAGACGTGCTAACTGNTAACTCACAGGATGAATTTAAAAATTGCGAATAACGAATGGTTAACGAAGTTTGAGGGAGACTTAGATGGCAAAAAGTTATTCCCAAAAGTTAGGGGGAAAACATTACCAACCGCGGTTATATAAAACACTTTTCACAGATTTTTTGCTTCACAAGTGTTTTCTGATATTAAGGTTTAAGGCTGGTGTCCACCAAAATAATAATTATTTTATATTCGTGAGCATAACTTACAGGAACTAGCTCCTGGTATTACAAATATTACATTCCGTAGTTTTGCACCATTCCATGTCTCAATTACAACGTTTGTGATATTGAGTCTTAAAGATAAACAAAACATTAACAATGACGCAAAACTTAACAAGAGTGATTTATATAGTAAATTTTTAATTCATTTTAATTTATTCTCAGGAAAGTTTCTTTCACAAAATGTTATAGAGAGCTACAGATTAAAAAAATATTCTAAACTTTCGTTATTTTGAACAATATTTTAATATTGCAAAAATTATCCTAATCGCGATTAGACAGATATTTTAAAGTTCCACACAGTATATTATTTAAATAAGAATTATTTCAATACGCAAAATTATTTAATTTTTATTTTTTACGATTCCTAAAAGCACTAAAATTATGTTTTTGATATATCGTTTGAAAAATAGATATGTTGTCTGAATAATTTTTACTTGACGAAATAGTACATTTAAGTAACCGTATTGCCAACGATTATAAAATAAAAGGTTTTTTGTTGCCCAGTTATTTTTTATACAGTGTGAACTTACTACACTCGAGCAAGAAAACCGTTATTTTTCTATCTGCTGTTTCGGTGACGTCAGTCAAAGGAAACGCTAAAATATAGGTAACCTTTGTTGGTTAAAGGTAATAGCTAATTGCGTAATTCAGCTGTTGCTTTGAAATTTTATCACAAAACACTTTTATGCATTACTGCAATCGTGGAACTATCTTGTGTGACTTTTCTGTTTAGAACTTCTGCCATATCAAACATGATTGTTTTGTTTCGTCTAGAAGGGGTATTAATAGTGCATATTGAATAATATGTCTTGCACTTAATCATTGTAAATACAAAGGAAATGATAAATATGTATTCCATTATTTATGATACTCTATGGCTACAATATTGCGCTGGATATATTAACGATAATAGTAACTTAAAAAACACGTAAATATCTTTTTTTATTGATATTTATGACACTAATGAAAACGTACCTTTTCCAAATTCTGTTCACTCTCTCTGGATTTTGCCTCAAATGTCACTTGTAGATCATTCAGCTTNAAAAACGTACCTTTTCCAAATTCTGTTCACTCTCTCTGGATTTTGCCTCAAATGTCACTTGTAGATCATTCAGCTTCAAAAATATACAACAGAAAACAACTCAAATAAATTATTTCGAAAATAAACCTTTTAAATTTTGTTACATTTTGATACTTTGTTATTTTACAGATGAACAGAAAACTTGCAAATACATTTAATAACATGAGTTTTATTGCTTATATAGCAAAGACTTATTCCTTTGGTAAAGTATTTGAAGTTTTAAAAATCATAATATCTGAATTTGTGTCTCAGGTAACGTATGGTCAGGAATTTTGTTACACAAATTTAGTTCAGTACACAATTGCCAGTTGAAACCGCAGACGAAGGATATTACAAGTAGACATACAAATGAAGGTATTAAAGAGGAATGTACAGTGCCAAACACCGATACATTGGTAATGATATTATCTACTTCATTTCACCATGTGTTGCAGTCTAGTTCACTGTTACTAGCACTTGTGTAGCAGCTCTTAGCGCCCGGAACTTATGAAGAGGCAAGCTTCATGGTCTAACACATCTTGCAGAATATATCTTCACTCACTGCTCACCTCAGTTAAAATAAATTGAATCTTGTTTCGAAACGAGCCAAAAAGCTATTATTTACATTTTACGTTAATCAGGACATGCAGAAAAATACATTATCCTAGAATGACACAGCATATTTCGACAGATGAAAATATCTTTTGTAATATATTTTATCGATGTGTGTGGAAAAAATAGATTTATGTATGTGGGTATGCTATATTATATATATATATATATATTTATATGGAAAATGTTTAAAAGGAAACAAAAATATGCACAAATAGAGTTTTGTGCCGTTATGGAATGAAGTGTTAAGAACTTAACGGAGGCGTAAGAATTAAATGATTCTGCACACCTTAACATTTACAGTTACAGAATATTCAAGCGGAAATTAAGGTAATAAAATCCAAATAACTGGTGTCAAATGTAAGACTCTTAAAAATGTTTGTACTTTTACAAGAAAAATCTTTGAACACCCGGTTACCTGAAAATTCCTTTTTGAAACTACAAACAGTTCTCTTGTAAAATCTGCAAAATATATATATGTAATATTTCAAATTCTAGCGTTGAACTACATATTACTTACATTATTAAGAACTGTACATAAATTTATTTGTTTTATTGTAGAAAATAAATGTCATAAATTTTTTACCACGAGTAATAAAAAAAAAATTAAAAAAATATAAAAAAAAAATTTCCAGCATAGTGACTAGAACTCACAACCTCTGTCTAATTAATCCACAGTCTTAACCACAAGACCAACATAACTTGTTTCTGTAGATGTTATTTATATATATTTAATATATCTTCAAGTTTTACAAAATGTTAATCAATACAAAGTACAAGCCAGTGTATGACTTCCTATCTACGACATTATTATCATTGTCATATTTCTTTCTTAGAACCCATATGCACTTCACAACCGTGCCACTTCTTGGAGCATCTACCAACTCCCAAGCACTATTATCATTAAAACACTGAAGTTCTTCATTCTCAGCCTTTAACCACTGCTCTTTTTCATGTCCTTTTAGTGCTTCTTCCAGAGATAAGCCACTTGCATCATCAAATACATTTTAATCAACGAACATATCTGAGAATCCTAAACGATCNCTTCTTCCAGAGATAAGCCACTTGCATCATCAAATACATTTTAATCAACGAACATATCTGAGAATCCTAAACGATCTGGTTTCTTTCTGCTCCCCATCGGCCTGTTCTCTGGTTCAGTCGTTTCAGTAGTATCATCAGTGTCTACACCTTCACTTGATATAAACAACNTCTCTGGTTCAGTCGTTTCAGTAGTATCATCAGTGTCTACACCTTCACTTGATATAAACAACTCATCAGATGATTCTACCACTGACTCTTAATTTTTTGCAGAATTGTTCTCCACTGAATCTAAACTTTCTTCTTTTTGTTCAGCATTAGATGTGCTCTCATTTACTGGTATGATAGCTTATTCTTCCATGATGATGACATCTCTGCTAGTTGTCATAGATTGAGTCCTTGGGTTGTAAAGTCGGTAACCTTTGACATTTTCTGGAAATCCCATTAATATATGTTTCTCTGACTTCTTGTCGCATTTTGTCTTCTTTCCTTTGTTACATGAACCAACGAGGCACTACCAAATATTCTCATATGGTTAATGTCAGGTGTTCGTCCTGTCCACATTTCAAATAGCGTTTTTTCCATCCAACACCGATGCTACAATTCTATTCTGAAGATAAACAGCTGTGTTTGTTGCCTTAGCCCAAAAATATTTGCCTAAGTTTGCGTCAAACAACAGGCACCTCGCTTTCTCCACGATTGTGCGATTACGGCGTTCACATAATCCATTTTGTCCTGGTGTGTAAGCATTTGTTTTGTGATGATTAATCCCTTTCTTTAGCAAGTATGAATCCAAACATTTATTACAAAACTCAACTCCATTGTAACTTCTCAATGTTTTGATTCTTTTGTTGGTTTAATTTTCCATTTTTGCTCGAAATTCCTTAAAACAAGTCAAGGCTTCGCTTTTGTATTTAAGAAAATATACAAATATCAAAACACTATAATTATTGACAAACAGCATAAAGTATTTAGAATTACCAATGGATTCTTTCTCCATAGCTCCACAAATGTCTATGTGAACTACTCAGAGTATCTTGTTACTTCTTGACCCAACATGAGCAAAAGGTAGTCGACTTTGCTTACCTTCACAGCAAACTGCGCAAGATGACTTACTTATGTCAGTTTTTTCATCAAGGTCAATACCCTCTGTGGCAGTTTTAATTTAANGCTGTTTATGTGAGCTAATCTGCGAGGACATGTGTTAGCAGACACCACGGATGCAGCCAGTACCCTTTTTGGCATTCTTAACTAGTAAACTCCATTTATTAACAAAGACGTGGCAACTAATACACCAGTTGTATTGTAAACACCGCAACCTTTTCCGGTTAACTGTACTTTATTCCCGTTGCTAATTAACTGGCTCACGGACAACATATTAGTCGTTAAATATGGTACACAGAATGCGCCTTTCACTGGCACCTCAAACTCACGCTCTTCAGTTTTTGTTACAATATCGACGTCGCTGGTGCACAAAAACCGGACTTTATTATTGATTGCAACAATAATTTCTTTATTTTCTAGGTATGAAGCATTCCTAATCCAACTTTCGTTTGCCATGAAGTGCACGCTTGCACCCGAGTCAATGTGCCACTCATCTTTGCCAAATTTCCCGCATAGAAACACTGCACTGAATGCGTTTGCTTGTTTACGAAACATCTTCTTGTCATTTGAGCCGCACGAATCATTAGGGCACTGGTTTTTGTAATGACCGAGCTTTTTACATTTCTTGCATTTGACATTTGCTTTGGCGTTTCCTCCATTTTTTCTTCCGCCTGCCTTGACATTATTCTTAGGTTTCCACTTCTGCGAACTCGTAAATGCTCCGCCATAACCATCTTTTACGTTCACATCCATTTCCATATCCAACAACTTCGATTTCATGGCGTCTGTTTTGATGGGAATTCCTGAATGCTCAATGGGCATAATTATAGGGAAATATTTTTCCGTCAATTCGGCTAGCAATATACATCCGATCCACTTGTCACTGAAGTCAAACCCAGTACCACATAACCTCTGACCGGTTTCTACCACGTGCGTTACATACGACGTCATAGAATAGCTGCTTTCCAGGTGAATCAATATTAAATTCCGCAGTAAACGTATTCTTCTAGAAATACCTGCATCGTAGTCTTCAGCTTGTCCCACAGTTCTTTTGAGGTCGTCACATTCTTAATATGAACGAAAAACGTCGAGTCGATGGTCCTGATCAGTTAATCCTTGGTCTTCGCATCACTGCGGCTTCTACACTTTTCCCGGTTACTGGTTTAATGTAATGCAGCGTGCCATCCTAGATTAACTGCCAGCAAGTCGTGATTTTTCTTTGCCCACGATCCCATATGTTACGGAAACCAAGTAATACCGCCCGTGTTTGGTGGTTTTATGTGGAGGTTCCTGAACCCATATCCGCACTTTGTGCAGGTTCACATTATTTGTATGGAACGTCACTTCATCGCTATAAACCAGCTTAGACATGAAGGCATCGTCAACCTCATTTTGGGCAAGAGCAAATGCGCAGAAATCACGTCTCAGTTCTTTATCCCTTTCGGTAAAAGACTCTACAAGAAGTAACCTGTATGTTTGTACAACAATCACTTTCACAACATCGTCCATACCGTCGATTAAGTGATTTGCATTTCTCGGCTAGCTTATCGAGTGGTTTTTTTCGGACTGTGAACGAACGCTTATTGAATCCGTTGCGCATTCTCTTCGGACACATGAGGTCAACCAGAACTTTTGCTATTGCAAAGGCACCCTGCATCACAGAACTGACGAAACCAACGTACGATACTCCACCTATCGGGAGGACGACTTCCGTATTTACAACGGAGTTCTTGTTGAACAGTCGTAACTGATTCACTTTTAGCAAACTAAATAACACAGAACGTCTTCTGTTGTTTCGTCACCATTGTGATGTGGACTAACACACAACACACGCTCAAAGTGCGACAACAGACGCTTTCAGCGTCATCTCTCAGTACATAAAGGAATCATCAGACCGTCCCCTTCACATTGACCTGTCGAATGCGAGCTCACTACCCTTTCTCCACCTCAAACCGAGAGTTACAAACGCCATTCAAACCGTAACACCGGGCATGCTGACAAGAGCGTGGAACGAGTTTGATTATCGCGTAGATGTCGTTTGGGACGCTCATGGTGGTCGCATTGAATATATATGAATATATGGTAAACAAATTTCGCGGATCCACTGTTCATATGATTGGACAATCACGGTTGTAGGTTGTTTTGTTTTGACATAAAGTACCTTCAAAGTTGGAGTATTCTTTTATTCTCATCCTGTGCAACAGAGTGTTTACAAATTAGATTCTTATTTTATTCATATAATATTACATGCCGTCTGTCCATGAAAATATACTGAGATGAAAATATCAGCTGTACGTAAGTCGCGCAGCTAATGCGCTTGCAAACAAACAGTGAAAGTAACTAAATGCAGGACCACGCGAAAACTTCACCGATCGTATAAGGAGAAAAAAAAACTGCTTGGAAAAATGCAATAACAGTAAGACATTAATTTTTTTAACTTTAACATTGCAATCTGGGATCACACAACTTTGTAACAATAATAAACTAAAATTTTAACAAATTTTATTCCATGTACAGAATATATCTAAATTAGACCATCAAATTTCGGCTGCAAGTCATACACACGACACATATTCTAAAGTGAATCCTAAGAACGGTACTTTTCTTTGAAGTTTGTACGTGAAACACGAGTGTATTACTTAGAATAATTCAACACTGACAGTGTGGAGAAAGTGTGAAGGTAATTGTGACAAGTGAGTTGATACTGCATCTTTGTAAACCCTAATATGCTGCAGCTTCATGGAGATATTGTCGAAATGAAGATAGCAACCATAATTATTTCCGCGATATAATTTTATGTCAGCGACAGAAATGTGTTGTAGCGTGTACATATCTTTGTTCCAAAATAAATTATCCAGGCACACAATTTTCCATCATAAATGTTTATTTTATATTTATAATAAACTAGTGTTCCACATTCAACTTCAAATATGTGAACCGCCCTTAATATTCTCTTTAAACCTTTAGTTGGGTATACTATTTCTCCTTAAATTTTTGTGAATATACCTCAGCCGTATAGTCAGTCAGTGTTGATTAAATTATTCCAGTATATTTCTGCCATAGCCGTACGTATAGGTTTTGCAAAACAACTTAGGAGGAGGAGTGAGAAATGCCAATCCCCACAACCATTTTCCAGGCTTAAGTTTGCTTCAGAAATTTTATATAAAATTTTTATTTTTATACTGAACAGCAAAGTTATATTAAAATTTATTCACCTCTTATTATGTTTGAATTAATATAGTAAAGGTATATTGACATAATTTTAACATGTTGGTGAGTAAAAAATAAACGTTGTAGAATTTTATATTAACTACAAATTTCCCCCGGCCAAAGTAATGACTGTTGCAAACACAGCTGTAGCCCTTATTGACAAGCCCTACTTAACTTTATGACTTTACTGTCATTCAGAAAATGTAAATAATACTAAACAAATATTAACCCTGTATCCCTTACTTAATGTATATTTTGAATTCGTGTGAACTATAAGTTTACCTTTTTATAAAAAGATTTATTTTCTAATTATTCCGCGGGCTATTGCAACTCGATTTCTGCAAAACTATCGTAATACACAGAAGTACATAACTTTCAGTATAAAAATATTCTGGTAAACTTCCTAGCTGTAATGGAAGTTTTCAACCTATAGACTGTACGGAAATAATACCACACATCAAGCTGCAAATAAAGAAAGTTTAGCAATTATACAAAAATGGGATCTTACCTACTCATTTCACTTTTTTCTGAGAAAATTTAGGAACTCTACAATGAACGTAAAAGTGAAAAATTACTGTTCCCGCTTTCTCACTAAATGNTTTTTCTGAGAAAATTTAGGAACTCTACAATGAACGTAAAAGTGAAAAATTACTGTTCCCGCTTTCTCACTAAATGGATGCTCTGGTATGACAAATTTCTCAATAATTCATTGTGTGTTCTTAAGCTCTTGTGCACGAATTTTTACTGCTTGTTTTAGTATTTAGGCTAGCATTTTCCTTCCGAGTTGTCTCTCAGGAAGAGCACAGCAACTTATTTCTCTTCATAATTTTCTTGGGCGGGAAAACCTCGCGACGCGCATTAAAGTAAACTCGACTAATTTTTGCACAGGCGGAGGAAAAATTATTAACATTTCATGTACATTTTTGCATCCTATACATTTTTCTTCATTAGGTTTTAAAAAACTAATCTTTGAGAATATCTAAGCATGTTTTCATACAAAGAAAAATGTTGGCACCACTTATGATTGCCTTGCATCTGAAGAGCTCACGTGAAAATAACTTAAACTGAAGTCATTTAAAAATATTGACATTATCTAAAGACCCACACAACCAACCAGAATGAAAACACCTTAATTCAGTGAATAACCTCTCACAATAGATGCGCAGAAATTAAAGCAGTGATAAAGAAAATGTTTTAAACTAAAATAATAAAGTACACCCCAATCTAACAACATAGATAAGTTACGTCAAATAATATTTCTAAATATTATAATAGTAATTAAAATTACAAAACTCCATAAGTTATTAAAGGTAAGCATTCTACATTTAGCTACCGTTTTTCCCAAGTAACCAGATTATTATGATGTTAATAATGACACTAGATATATTAGCCTCTAGCAGGCACATTAAAATTTTTATTACTGATGAAAAGAGGTTAAAAATACTGGTCATAAGACACATCAATAAAACATATTAATATGTATTTTTTATTATTATTAAGATAAAAAGGAGTAATAAAGCNAGACACATCAATAAAACATATTAATATGTATTTTTTATTATTATTAAGATAAAAAGGAGTAATAAAGCACAACAAAAGGAATTAAATTGTATTTATAGGTTAATATACTTAAAAATAAGTCGAAATTATTGATATTTGTAATGTGTTTATAAATATGGGATTGTTTTCTTACTATAAGCTTTTATTGTATAGCTGGTTATTTAGATCTTCGATTTCTAGGGTAAGTGCCTCCACCTTTAAAGAACAAATAGAAGTCATGTAATAATAAAAAATAATTGCAAAACTAAATTTATACGATTGAAAAAGGGCACTAATTTTTTTAAAATTCATTCACGGAACTGTTGGACGTGTCTGTAATTACATACTTAGCAAACAATTATCAAATTTCGTTTTGAATATTGCTGTTTTTCAAGTCGTTGATATAGAAGCATGTTGATACTATCAAAATATGAAATAACTGGAAGTACTGCAACTGACATTAATTATGTACACAGTTTATCATCTTACTTAATAAATACTTTTCTTATAACATTAAATATTTTTATAACTGGTGTTCTTTATATCCTCTGAACAGTCGCAATGACAAACAAAACAAATACGGCGACTGCAGTAAGTATGCTAATACGTTCAGCAGATAAAAACAAATACGGCGACTGCAGTATGTATGCTAATACGTTCAGCAGATAAGCAAGTTCGTGTAATGGCCAACTTTGTTTGTAATTTGGTCAGCGTTGGTATGTTCGTAGTGACGTCAAAGGTAGTGCAAAGTATGTTCTTATGCATACTTGGAGAGAAATTCGGACGCAACATGCATTCTCGCACTATCACTCGCGCCCTGGTATGCGGGTTCTTACCGCTCAGTTTAAACAACACTACAGAAATAAACTTAGCTTTTTGCAGGAATGAGATAAAAATAAATGCTAAACAAGATAATATATGTCTCCAGATTTTTGGAAGCAAAATACACAAAACCTAATTGGTGTGAATCTACACTACGACGTTGGAAAACTTTCTAGGAAAACGTTTGGTGAGAATTTTGTATTCTCTTAGAACTTCATGTTGCACAGTATTTAACTGTACATTTTGGCATCAGAAATACACTGCTGGTTAAATAAAAAACTAACGCTCACATTATGCATCGGATGCATCTGAGACTTTAGAGAAGTATTGATAAATATTAATAATAAACATAATCGCAAAACATTGCAGCAGGACAATTAGATATGGATCTGTTGTAGGCTGTCCGGTCATCTTCATTAATACATTGCACCTCCTCGCACTGCGATACATTCTGCAACACGGTATTGTATAGGTCCTAGCAGATGTCGGAGGATTNCGGATGCATCTGAGACTTTAGAGAAGTATTGATAAATATTAATAATAAACATAATCGCAAAACATTGCAGCAGGACTATTAGATATGGATCTGTTGTAGGCTGTCCGGTCATCTTCATTACTACATTGCACCTCCTCGCACTGCGATACATTCTGCAACACGGTATTGTATAGGTCCTAGCAGATGTCGGAGGATTTNTACATTGCACCTCCTCGCACTGCGATACATTCTGCAACACGGTATTGTATAGGTCCTAGCAGATGTCGGAGGATTTCCTGGTGAAGACGGGCCCACTATTGTTTGAAAGTGTGTTCCAAATCCCAGATACTGAGGCACAGCGGGCAGATGGAGTTTCAACTGGTCCCACACATGCTCGAATGTTGACATGTCAGGGGACCGGGCAGGCCATGGTAGTGTTAANGAGTTTCAACTGGTCCCACACATGCTCGAATGTTGACATGTCAGGGGACCGGGCAGGCCATGGTAGTGTTAAGACACGATGCAAGCAGCCCTGGGCAACCGTGCCACATGCGGTTGGCTTAATCTTGCTGGAATATCACACCAGGAAATCCGGCGAGAAAACAGAGCTGATGACGGTGTAGGATTTTGACCGTATACCACTGGACCATTAATGTTCCTCGTAATATGAAGAGAGCGGATCGGATATTGTAGGCTATGGCTAGCTATATCATAATGCCTGATAGGTGGAAACAAACGCTCGATTGCGGGAATGGGATTGTGATGTTCACCAGGTGCTCTCCACACCCGTGCGCGATGACCAGTCCCCGTAACGAAGTAGCATTCATCACTAAACACCTCACATCGCCAGTCTGGGGCTTTCCACATTTCTCTGGCTTGGCACACTGCAAACGGAGTTCCGTTGTGGCAGAGTTAATAGCAGCACACATAATGAGCGCTGGGGTAGCAGATTCGCCTCCGCCAGGTATAAGGAAATTGTCAGTGGACACACGGGAGCACTAACACTGGCCAGTATCGTGAACCTGGTCACCATGGTATCCCTCCGTGCCTAGTGTACAATCCATCGCTCCTCTCAATTGGTAGTTGTCTTCGTTCTTTCTTAGCCGATTCTCCGTGTGTGCCTTTAAGTACCCACTGCTTCTAACATCAACGATCAGTATGGTCCGAATGATCGACATGGTGGGCTATACGGTGACCCGACCGCCCTGCGGTCATTTATTAATCTTTTTGTACACTTGCTTGGTAGCGTCTGGTGTTCAGTTGGAGGTGGGCCTATCTGGCACAGGTGAAATGTAGATCACTATAAAGACCAAATATAATAAATGACCTATAATTACCCATAATTACCATTAATGATCCATAAATAACCAATAAACGACACATAATAACACATATTTGACACATACTGAATTACAAATGAGTAGTTATAAAATGCTGACCCTCAGTGCAGCGAAAAATCACTTAATCGGAAGGTATCCCCCTAGGGCTGTAAATTACTTTTTGAAATTGATTTCGTCACTATATGAAAAATGATATCGTCACTAAATTTCATTGGTTTCATCACTAAATGAAAAATTATTTCGTCTGTAAATGGAAATTGATTTGGTTACAAAATGAAAATTTATTTTGTCACCAAATGAAAAAATTATATCGTCACTAAATAAAAAATGATTTCGTCACTAAAGGAAAAATGATTTCGTCAGTAAATGGAATTGATTTCGTTACTAAATGATAATTGATTTCGTCACTAAATGAAAAAATGATTTCGTCACTAAATGAAAAATGGTTTCATCACTAAATGAAAAATTATTTCGTCACTAAATGATTTTGACGGAAATGCCGATCCGAGCTGCGCAAAAAAGTTGCGTCACAAATTGTGTTAGATTGTTTATGTCTGAGCGCAAAAAAAAGTTGCGTCTTTATCTAAATACAATATTTGACGAATTTTTTTTTGTGTTTATGAGCGCTTAAGAAAAAATGGAATGTATAATAAATGAATATAAATTCAAATGAAAATAAATTGATACCTAAATATACGAAGATGACTATGGCAATGAAAAAGGCTAATGCAACTGGTTATAATTGGAACTAATATAAATTTAAGCGTGATGTTTTTGTGAAAAGTAAGAAGGAGAAACCGAAGTGTGAAACTTGTAACCACTACTACAAACCATCGGTAATAAATAGTAATTTGAGAAGTAGATTACACAAAGGAAAAGATAAGTTAGTTAATTGTGAAGCATGTAACCACTATTAGAAACAATCTCTCATAAAAAATCACTTGAGGAGCAAAGTACACAAATACACACTCAGATTCAGTGTTGAATAAATTNTCTCATAAAAAATCACTTGAGGAGCAAAGTACACAAATACACACTCAGATTCAGTGTTGAATAAATTGAAGAAGCAATTCAAAGTAGGATCTAGACTTATGCTGTAAAGAATGTGAATGCTTACAAAGACCCAAATCATTTTCTAAACGATATAAAAGTTACTGTCATCAGCATAATTAATAAACATTTATAATCAATGGACCTACAAGTAAACATTATGTTTTTCGCTGAGTAGAAAAAGAGGAACTGGTGATAATATCAAATATGTAGAAAACTTTCTTAAAGCCAAGAACAAAATTATAGTGAAATCAACTGATCTAGAAAAATATTATACCTATAGCATATTAAAAATCATAGCTGAGATGGGTGCAAATGAAGCCAATGGCTCTCAGTGGGGGCTCAGTAGGATATTCAAACTAGAGGTGCGAATAAATAAATATGTTCCATTTGAGGGTAGCTGTTATGTTGATATCCCAGAAAAAATCTAAGCTAAGCAAGCAGCAATTAATGTTAAGAACAATGATCACAAATATTTTTTGTGGTCTATTCTATCCACACTACATCCAGCACAAAAGGATCCTCAAAGGGTGAACAAGTATTTGGATCATGAACATGAGTTTGACGAAACACTTAAGGGTCTGGAATTTCCTATGAAATTGGATAGCATACAAACCTTTGAGAAAAGAAGCGGGTTATAAATTANAAGGGTCTGGAATTTCCTATGAAATTGGATAGCATACAAACCTTTGAGAAAAGAAGCGGGTTATAAATTAATGTATCTACATATGAAGAAAAAGAAAACCAGGACAATATGGAATATATAATCTATCCATTAAAAATAACAAAAAAATAACGGAGATAAGCATATTAACCTGCTCTTCATCAAAGNATACAAACCTTTGAGAAAAGAAGCGGGTTATAAATTAATGTATATACATATGAAGAAAAAGAAAACCAGGACAATATGGAATATATAATCTATCCTTAAAAATAACAAAAAAATAACGGAGATAAGCATATTAACCTGCTCTTCATCAAAGACGAAAAGAATGACCACTACTTCTGGATAAATAGTCTTTCGAGAATTATTGCATCACAGGTGACAAGGCATGGTCATAAAATATACATATGTGATAGATGCTTGCAACTCTTATACTCTGAAAGCAAGCTAAATGCTCACGAAGAAGACTGCCAAGATCATGATGGAATTAGAGTCGAACCTCCACATAAAGGAAATAACATACTAAGATTCAAGAACAAAAATCATTATTTCAAAGTCCCTTTTGTGATATATGCCAATTTTGAGTGTTTGTTAACAAAAATAGAAACTTGCCAACGAAATCCAGACGACTCCTACACGAAGCCGTACCTAAAATACGAGCCTATTAGTTTCAGTTACTATATAAAATATGAACATGAATACTATAAGGCACAGATAACTTATGAAGGATCTGATGCATCTAGGGTATTCGTCAAGATATTAATGGAGGAAGCAAAGGCAATAGGAGATGTCTACAAAAATTAAAACCCAACGATTGCCTTCACCAAGAAAGAACAAATTTGTTATGATATAGCCACCCATTGCCATATATGTGAAAAGACTTTGGATGGAGACTCTGTGAGAGACCATGACCACCTTACAGGTAAATTTAGAGGAGCCGCGCACAAAGATTGTAACTTATCCTATAGAAATCCATGTTTTGTTCCTGTGTTTATACACAATCTATCTGGATATGACACACATTTATTTGTAAAGGAGCTGGGCATCGATGAAAATACAATTGACCTAATTCCCAACAATGAGGAAAAATATATTTCTTTCACTAAACATGTATGAGAGGGTGTAAATCTAAGATTCACTGACTAATTAAAATTTATGGCTAGCATCATCGATAAGCTCTCTAGCAATCTTTCCAGAAGTCAATTTTTTGGAAACGACTAGGCATTTTTCCAATGAACTTCTAAATATTGTTACAAGGAAAGGCGTTTACCCATATGACTACATGGATAGTCTTGAAAAATTTTGTGAGACATCACTACCTAATAAAGATACATTTTACAATAAACTCAACAAATGTGATATTACAGATGAAGACTACGAGTTTGCAATAAAGGTGTGGAAAACTTTCAACATCAAANCCATATTTTGTTCCTGTGTTTGTACACAATCTATCTGGATATCACACATTTATTTGTAAAGGAGCTGGGCATCGATAAAAATACAATTGACCTAATTCNGGATATCACACATTTATTTGTAAAGGAGCTGGGCATCGATGAAAATACAATTGACCTAATTCCCAACAATGAGGAAAAATATATTTCTTTCACTAAACATGTATGAGAGGGTGTAAATCTAAGATTCACTGACTAATAAAAATTTATGGCTAGCATCATCGATAAGCTCTCTAGCAATCTTTCCAGAAGTCAATTTTGGGAAACGACTAAGCATTTTTCCAATGAACTTCTAAATATTGTTACAAGGAAAGGCGTTTACCCATATGACTACATGGATAGTCTTGAAAAATTTTGTGAGACATCCCTACCTAATAAAGATACATTTTACAATAAACTCAACAAATGTTATATTACAGATGAAGACTACGAGTTTGCAATAAAGGTGTGGAAAACTTTCAACATCAAATCTTTAGGAGAGTATACTCAGTTGTATAACAAAACAGATGTATTGATATTGGCTGATATTATAGAAAACTTTAGAGATGTATGTCTCAAAACATATAAGCTAGATCCTGCATGGTATTTCACAGCACCAGGGCTGGCGTGGGATGCTATGCTCAAACATTCTAAAACGTTCTGTTTCAGATATGCCAAAGCCAATATTAAATACATGAATGATTATGATGCCAAAGTTGAAGCCTCTTATCTGGCATACCTGGATGGCAATAAATTATTTGGATGGGCTATGGGACAGTATTTACCTTACGGTGGGTTAAAGTGGAGAAATACAAAAACAGATGTGACAAAAATTCGAGATGATGCCAGAAAAGGCTATATATTGGAAGTTGATTTGGAGTATCCACATGAACTACACGACCTCCACAAAGTTCTACAACTGGCTCCAGATAATAGAATACCCGAAGGCTCGAAAATGCCTTAATTATTAAATACTCTATACGGCAAAGAAAGAAATGTACTGCACTACGTAAATCTTAAGCAATATCTGTCCCTTGGAATGAAGTTGAAGAAGATCCATAAATTTCTGTAGTTTGACCAGTCAGACTGGCTCAAGTCCTATATTGATCTAAACACAAATATGCGAACGATGGCATCTAATGATTTTAAAAAAAAGACTTCTATAAACTAATGAACAACTCTGTATTCGGCAAAACAATGGTGAACATTAGAAACAGAAATGATATGCGGTTGTGCACAAGCAGCAATCAAGTGGATAAATTAGTGGCTAAACCAAATTTTAAGTATAGAACAATATTTACTGACTCTTTGGTCGCAGTTCACATGAATAAAACAAAGCCGTGTTTTAACAAGCCCATTTATGTTGGAATGAGCATACTTGACTTGTCAAAGACCTAAATGCACGATTTTCACTATAATGTGATGAAATCAAATTATGGGGAAAATATTGAACTGTGCTATCAAGATACTGACTAATACATATATTGTATAAAAACACCAGAATTCTACAGTGACATGAAAGAAATAATTAATCATTTTGATACAAGTGATTATCCAAAAAATAATAGATATAACATGCCACAAATAAATAAGAAAATTATAGGCAAAATGAAAGATGAATGTAATGGAAAGATAATGGAAGAATTTATTGGTTTAAGAGCCAAAATGTATGCCTTAAATGTGGAAGGTATGTAAAGAAAAGAGCAATGGGTGTGAAAGTACTATAGTCATGAATGAGATAAGGTTTGATGACTACAAAAAGTGCTTGTTTGGAAAATAAGTGGTGTACAAATGTATGAATCTCATAAGAACTAATAAACATAAACTGTTTACAATAGAGTTGAGAAAAAAAGCATTAAGTTCCGAAGATGACATAAGATTTATTCTTAAAGATGGTATAAATACACTACCATGGGGGCACTACAAAATTGAAAAGGAGTAAAACTATGAAGAATATATATTTTATATATATATGAAATGAATTCCTGTATGATAGTCGTCTTAATTTTAATAAACTCTAGCAGAGGTGAAAATCAAACACTTTCCACAACAAAATATTTAAACGATTTTGGGTACTTGAAAGTATCCGACAAAGATATTACACATGTAAATTCTTCAATAGTTTCAAATGCTCTCAGATTTTTTCAAGAGTACCATAACATAACTATTAGTGGTGAAATAAGTAGGGAAACACTGGCACTAATCAGGGCTCCTAGATGTGGGGTCCAGATGATGTATTTGACCTTTCTACATCTATTACCAAATGGACAACGAAAGTAATAACATGGCATTATGTTTTAGCCAGTCAAGATATACAACAACTAACTCAAGAAGCGTTTCATATGTGGGCCAAACATACTGACATTACGTTTAAACACGATACCCAAAATCCACACAATATCAAACAAACGAGGTATTCATACATTTCAAAAGTCTCGACATGTATGTAACAGCAAATTTGATGGGAGAGGAGGAGTGCTGGCTCATGCTTTTTTCCCGTCATCAGATAACTCGCCTGTTGAAATTCACATTGATGCTGAAGAAGACTGGTATCTTAAAAAAGACACCAAATCCCAAGGCAAAAAAAGTCTTTTCATTGTGCTATTACATGAAATAGGGCATGCCTTAGGAATACATCATTCGAATGTCTACAAGTCTGTTATGTATCCAATTTATGTCTCAGATCGACTAGCATTACAAACTGACGATATTTTGGCAATACAGAGTCTTTATGGTAAACCTAAAAGACCTGTACATTCGTTACCACCTCCTAAACCAAACATATTACCCCCTACAAAAGAGGTAGATTTGTGTGACTTGAAAAACATCAACACATTTTTGATAGTTAACCAAGTGATGTATATTTTTTACAGAAAGTATGTTTGGACTTATGACATAGTAGATAAAATAGTTAGTAAACCACAGCTTATCACTGACTGGCTGTTGTTCTTACCTTCTAATTTTGAAGGCTTTACCTCGATTTATCAGAGGCCTTCAGGAGAAATTGTAATGTTTATCGAGTCAAATGTATATATATTTGAATATCCTAGTCTGCAACTCGTGTCTGGTTATCCAAAGGTTATTAATGAATTGGGGTTGTCTCAAAATTCCAAAATTAAAGCAGTTGTAAACACCTACTCTGGCCGCACTTTTGTATTTTACGATGAAATGTATTTTATGGAACTGGATGAGTGCTTATTCAGGGCTAAATATTTCGGCTTAATTTCAAAGAAATTTCCAGGCTTGCCAGCGGGGTTAGACTCTGCCTTTAGATACACCAATGGATTTTTATACTTCTTCAAGAACACAACCTACTATGAATTCAGCGAGTTTACGAACATGTTGAACAGAGCTGCCAGATTTGATCTTTCAATGTTCAATGTAAAGTGTCCTACATTACCATCGTCATATTCAGATATTCTTAATCAGTTCAAAAAGCTAGTGCTGCAAATGGAGACAGTCTCCGTACATTAAATTTTACTTAAATATGATTATATTTTTAATGGGAAGGATCCCATTAAAAAAAATCTTTGAGGTGTTTAGAAAAAAGGTGTCAAAAATAAATTTTTAAATAACAGTATTTAGAAAAAAAAAATATTATGGGTGTCATATTTTGTTTTTAATTATTGAATCTTTAAAATAAAAGTTTTTAATGGGAAATGACCCATTAAAAATTAATAACCATACATGTTTGCGCACTAGTTAGCTTCAGTGATTCTTTCACTTTTAACATCATAAATTAGGTTTCTTTGGCTTATTAGCACCACATTGCAAATAGTTGTAGCTTCGATTGGCTTATTAAAATCAACTGTAAGTTTCAGATTAGTTCTATCCTTTACAATAGAGGTTTTTCTGTAAGAACAATCAATAATATACAATGGTCTCCTAGAAACAAAAGCATCAGGGTTATAATATAGTTCATTGTTACGGTAAGGAGTATCTAGCTTAGTCTTTGAATTTCTAAAATCATTGTAGGCAATGTACATCTTATCGAAAATTTTATCCTCGATATCCAGGTTCCAATTCTCTTTAGGGAACACTTCATTCCTTCCATTCTTAATAGAAATATTTTTAACATGACTATGGTCAAAAATTGAACCATGTTTGTCTTGATCAGCATTTTCTTTTCTGTTTAGCTGAAAGCCAACAATGACAAAGTCAGGCATATCGAATTGGATTGAGTTGAACTGATCCTTTATATCAAACTGGAATGAGTTTGCACCAGTAGGTACAGGTTTTTCAAGACATTGCCAATAATTGAAACCGATGGGAATTTTGTGTTGTTTGTATAGTTTTGCTTTAATATCGTCTCCATAATTAGGCTCGTATTCAACAATTGGCCACAGGATTTCCATTTTCTCAATAACAATTTTACCAGCATCTGGAATAATATCAGCAGCTCCTGCTTGTGTTTTAGGCCTTCTGTAAATAGAAACATCATCATGAGAATTTCGAATGAATGTAATCTTGTACCCGCCTTTCCAGAATATTTCATTACAATCCCTCATAAACCCAAACAAATATCTTAATGGATAGACAAGTTCATTATATCCATCTGCCTTAAAATATTTGCCTTTTTCTACCCCTGCTAGTTGCAAGTACGATGATTCTGATTCTGAGCTAAGCAATGCATGCATCATAGTCGAAGTGATGCCAGGATTGTCAATACTTTCAATTATATTTCCATGCTTAGAGATCTCTACTCTTGAGAACTGGAATGGGAAGAAATTCTCACAAAGGTCAATAGTTGAAGTTTTTTCATAACCCGCATTTGTATCTCTTTTAGTTTGCTTGTACTGTTGGTACACATAAGCCTCATTCGGATGTGTAAATGCATCGCAAACAGGAATATCAAACTCAATGCGTTTGTTGTATTCATTTTAATTGTTTTTTGTCTGGTCGTTTGGTGGAAACGACTGACGTTCATAGCTTTAAATTTTTTNATGACTGACGTCCATGGCTTTCAATTTTTTGCATACTCATTTATTATATAGAAAAAAAATATTTTTTTTAAACAACTACACTTTTCTTATCAACAGAATAATTATGACTACTATCATAACGCAACCATTAAACAAGCAGCTTATTTCCTTTCCTTTGTAAAACTTTCTCTACTAAGTAGCCTTGATCATACTGGGTCTTAAGCAGCTCTGGTTCATAACATATGCCCTTGTTTGACTCACTTTTCAAATATTTTATTCTGTATGTTATGGGGTGCGTGTACAATATGTCACATACCTTAAATACTTCAGTGAACCAGTTTGGTGTNATTTCCTTTCCTTTGTAAAACTTTCTCTACTAAGTAGCCTTGATCATACTGGGTCTTAAGCAGCTCTGGTTCATAACATATGCCCTTGTTTGACTCACTTTTCTAATCTTTTATTCTGTATGTTATGGGGTGCGTGTACAATATGTCACATACCTTAAATACTTCAGTGAACCAGTTTGGTGTATAACCTTTTTCAAAAAAGACCTCTACTTTTACTTATACGGACTTCATATCCTATAGCAAACCGTTCCATAGTCATTTTTCTATCTCCACCAGACATGTTCATTAGAATATACCTTTCATTCTTTGCGCTAACATTGACAGGTTTCATCCTGATTGTGCGGTGAACAGTGTTATTGTATTCACTTATTAATTTAGGCAATATATCCACCCATTTATAGCTTCTCTGCACAGTAAATATCTTCCACAGTTTTTGCTTAAATGTTCTATTAAATATTTCTACATCACTGGCTTTATTTCCGCTGTATGTTGAATAGTGTGTTATGTTGTTATTGACCATTAATGTCTTAAATGATTTATTGTAAAATTCTTTCCCTTCGTCTGTTTGTAAATGCATAGGACTGCAGTCATTCAAAATAGTTTTAAATGCTAAAGTAACATTTTCACATGTTTTATCTTTGACAGTTATTGTCCATGCATTTTTCGAAAAAACATCATTCACGGTCAGCATATACTTAAACACATTGTTAAGTCTGTGTTTACCTTTTAATGACCAAGAGTCCATCTCAACAAAGTCAGCCTGCCAGAGATCGTCGAAGCCGAAAGATGGAACAGCCCTCCTGGGGAAATTTTTTCGCATTGGTTTATGAATTTAATTTGCAATATCGTCTTATATACTCTGACCAGTCAACATTGACTTATTGGTACCACAACATCTACAAACAAGTTTAATTCTTGCATTATTTGTAAGTTCATATGAAACTGTATCACTGAGTGTATACTTCCTATACTTGAGACAGTACACATTTAAGTTATCAATATTCATTTTATATATACATATAATAAATTATTACCGAAGAACAAGCTAAAATGAATATTGAGAGAAGAAAACAACCAATTGAAAAGTTTAAGGCCTTCCGGAAACTACATAAAGACGAGTATGACAAAATTTAAAAGACAGTAACCAATCTTTAATATATATGCGATAAAGGACTTGGGACAAAACATTGGGCACGTAACAAACGAGAATAAGAACCTAATAAAGGGAACTTGTTCCATTGGCTGTAAAGAATTTGTACTACCCACGAACGCCTACGAAAACTTCATTTGAGAGGAAACTGTTTGGTAAAGCAGATACCGGTGACGATGGCTTCGAACTCTATGACGATGATGTTGAGGCGTTGGAGCATTTAAAAAACGATGTTGTACCGTTAACAAACTACAGAACAACATTTATTGGAGAGAGTATGACTGAATTCNTTAACTAACTATAGAACAACATTTATTGGAGAGAAAGTGACTGAATTCTTAAATAACTGCGATGACCATGTTTTTGGACTAAGGCCTGATGGAAGCAAAAGGTATATTGGCGATAGTGAAGTAATATTCAACAATGACCGACTTACTGTAAAAGATCGAACATACATTGGAACTGATGGTTTGCTGAAATTGCTAACTTGTAAGTATGTATCAGAAAGTGCAATCAGCACTGCAACCGACTATGAAAACTATAGTCATATCCTAACAGATACAAATGCAGTTTTTCAAAAAAATTAACCCATCTCAGGAACACCAAAATCAAGCAGGGGCGATAAATGGAAAACTATCATTAGACCAGTGTACGATATGAAAAAGAAAAACCGCTACTCTCCTCGTACAGGAACAGGTATAAAGACATATACAGGCTATCCCAAAGAATACATATCNTTAACCCATCTCAGGAACACCAAAATCAAGCAGGGGCGATAAATGGAAAACTATCATTAGACCAGTGTACGATATGCTAAAGAAAAACCTCTACTCTCCTCGTACAGGAACAGGTATAAAGACATATACAGGCTATCCCAAAGAATACATATCTATGGATGATGTTAGGAAGCTCATTGATAGGCTTCTCGTTATTTATGGCGAAGAGAATGCTGGAAATGATCAATATGACAATGAGAAGGTCAGAATAATAGATATGCTCAACAGCAAGTTTAGGGACTTTGTTGTGAATAATCCAAAAGGTATACCATACCTGATACGAATGTTGAACACAATACCCCCTTCTTTCTGGGAGTTGGAGCATCATGAAAGGGACTACGGAATGATATTTTGAATGAACTACCTTTTGAGTTGCATGCACCAGGCTATAAATTCCTAGGCCCAGGTACCAGACTAAAAGAGAGACTTGAGAGAGGTGATAAACCTGTTAATACATTAGATGAAGCTCCAATGGAGCATGATATAGCTTATCATCAACATAAAGTTATAGCTGAAAGACACATAGCTGATAAGTAACTAGAAAAGAAGGCATTCATAATATTGTTAATCTCAGATGCTGATCTCAATGAGAGATAGTGGGCTGGTGTTACTGGATCTGCAATGCATATTAAACATAAGCTGAGCTGGGGAATTTAAATAAAATTTTAATATTAGGTGTCATAAATGAAAGTAAAAAACATTGCATTTCAAGTTTCTAGCGAGGAGCTGGAGGGGTTGAATATTGATTCTTTTCTGACGAAAGACCAACTGGAAAGCAAAAACAAGAAATTGAGGGAGGTAAAAGTATAACTATCACAGTCTCAACTCCACAGCTTAAGAAAATGTCTAAGGAAATGANGTACTACCCACGAACGCCTACGAAAACTTCATTTGAGAGGAAACTGTTTGGTAAAGCAGATACCGGTGACGATGGCCTTGAACTCTATGACGATGATGATGAGGCGTTGGAGCATTTGAAAAACGATGTTGTACAGTTAACTAACTATAGAACAACATTTATTGGAGAGAGTATGACTGAATTCTTTAATAACTTCGATGACCATATTTTTGAACTAAGGGCTGATGGAAGAAAAAGGCATATTGGCGATAGCGAAGTAATATTTAGCAATGACCGACTTACTGAAAAAGATCGAACATACATTGGAACTGATGGTTTGCTGAAATTGCTAACTCGTAAGTATGTATCAGAAAGTGACTACACTGCAACTGACTATGAAAACTATAGTCATATCCTAACAGATACAAATGCAGTTTTTCAAAAGAATGACCCCAACTC
>NQII01009486.1:6114-19879 GCA_002778355.1 Clitarchus hookeri | reverse complement strand
GTGGGAAATCCTATTACTCCTCATGATGCAGTATATTTAGAGTACTATCAGTCCAACAGAATTGACGTTATTCGTTTAGTCGGGAAATACAGTTCAAAGGACAAATTATTTTACCTAGGTAATAATCAAACACAATATATTTTTATGAGAAGTGGAAGAGTAAATGAGATAATAATGAAACCAGAGGATTATAAAGGAACTATCATATTATGCCATAATTTAAAAAGCATCGCCATACATAAGGCTTTCTATGTCGTGCCTGATGATAACATATTTTTTAAAATTCCAGAAACTTTCAGTGTGCCTGAAGGGACATTTGTGTTTTTTTGAATTAGTTATGGAAAGGTTTCTGTTAAAAGCAGAGAATAATTGTGCTAATAATCTAAGGATTTAAAAAGGCTTCAATTTTATTTAGATCCTTTTCATTATTCAACTTAAGAGTTGTGTCTATTGTGACAAAACCATATTCCTTATCCCAACATTTTCATCAAGAGTCCCTAAATTTCTCAAATGGGATATCGCCACCAATGAAATCGCTGTGAATATGTTCAAGATTTGTATCATCTTGTCTTAACATGCAAAGGAAATTGGCATTGTCTCTTACAAGCTGTTTGGCCAATTTTGAGTATATCAGAGGTAAATAGAAACAATTAATATCTTTGTATCGACCGCGAGAAAAGAAATCTCTTACTTTGTCCTGATTTTCAAGTATGACATCATCAAAAATAACAACAGAGTCATTACAACATTCTTCCACGGTAACCATTTCTTCATTTGTAGGGGAAAATTATGATATTGGTTCAGATATTAATTTCGCTTTTACCTCTGTATCTTCCTTTAAAGCGATATATTTTGGTTTGTTCAGACTTTTTGAACACACATATAAAGTTCCAAAGTCCAACCATCCTGGGGAATATATAAAATTATCAATCATAAGTGTAGTTTTTTTTGCAATTACTAGGGGCCACTTGAAACATCTTATATTATTTGGCATTAATTCTCCATGACGTTTTGTCAATACTGTTTTGTCTGGTATCCTTATTTTAATATCCCAGTCTACCTGTTTCATGTTTCTTGGATTATTCATTTATTTAATATATTTTTTTTGTTGCAATAAATGAGTAAAGTATTCAAGCTAACAGATAACAAATTAGTGTTGAAGAAAATACTACATTATCCTTTAGAGATACATGAGCACTCAGTGGCTTTAGTTCAATTCTAAACTGCCTACCTAACACCTAACATTACCCCTGTGAAAAATAGGCTCTATTTTAAAAACATGGGTGGTATGGAAACGTCAGTTGAAATTCCAGTTGGCCAATACAGTTTGAAAGGTCTTGTAAAAACTATAAAGACAATTCCCCCATTTGAGATAGTTCCAATGGTTGGGGCAGAAAATAATAGCACATCCCTCGAGTTGGATACGACAACAAAAAGGGTCAAAGTAAAATGTGTGTTGGATTTACAGTTCGGGAAATGGTGTTCGATAGGAGAACTTTTGTGTTTCACAGAAAATAAAATCCTGAAACCAAACGAGTTCCATTTTGGAAACACAATTCCCAAATTTGTTCCCTTTGAAACAATAAATATACACTGTAATATAGCTAAAGGGATTATATTAAAACATGATGAATATAACCACAGATAAACTATCATAATTTCTACATTTAAACGAAGGATGGCATTTGGATTTGGTGACACAATCTATTTCGTACCTACTTATCCATTATTTTTTCCCGTGTAAACAACTCAAGTAAAGGAAATAATAGTTGAAATTAAGGATGACAAAGGTATGTTAATAATTTTTGATTCTTCAGAATGAACTGTGGTCTTAGAGATGAGAACATAGATACTAATTTTTCTATTAAAGAAAAAGGTATTTTAGGTTGGAACTACTCATATAATTACTTTAAAGGTTATTTAAATCATTAAGGTTTCATATTAATAAAAAACTAAAGATATAGGTCAGGCTCGTTGATAAATGTAATAGCATCTTGTATCTGACTTCAATATGCAGCATGTGTTCATTCTCTTTGTGTAGAAACAGGTTTTCCCTGACTTGTTATCTGCCGCGCTCGCTAACTGTGACGTAATATGTGAAACAGGATGTAGTCAAGTTTGATGTATCCGCACTCTTTACGTAATTCATTAAACCATTCGACGCGACTCGATGTATAAGATGTATGATGAACCTCGCCTAGCGTCTTGCCAGTTTATCTCAGTGGTAAGACGTCCGACTCTTAACGCAATGTTCGTGGGGTTAAATCCAGAGCTGAGCTGATTAACTTACAGTGTGGGTGTGAAGGCGCCCGCATCCACACTGTATGTATATCAACCGAGCCATTCCAAATTTGAGCTAATAAAATGAAATAAATGCTCTTACTTTTAGTAGATCTAGGAGTAGCAGATGCAAATATATGTTACCTCTTAAAGCCCGGCAAAAATACTCTCTACAGTAGTCAGTATTGTATCAGACGTATAGCTTGGTAATCTCGGATGGTGAAGGCGCAACACCATTTGAGAGGGGGTACAGGAACTTAAAAAAACTCCTTCACCTCACCACTTAAAAAAAAAAACATGCTAGCCGAGTGGTGAGGTGGGCGAGTTCTCTGCAAAACAGAGTTTTATTGGCATCAAAATTAGCCTGTAATAATAATAAAAAATATCCCTAGCGAGTCATTACATTGACCAGAAACCTTTTGCAATTTTTTCTTATATGATAATAAAGATGTATAATATTTATATAGACAGTGCAATTAAAGATTTAGAAAAAGAATTAGGTGTTTCACCTACTTTAATATGTTGTATTTGGAGGTGCATATCTAAACTTGTAATAAGACTGTGTTGCACAAAGTCAGAGCTGTAATTATGTTTTAATGGTATCACAATCATTAAAACCTTATAGAAATATGAATACAAATTAAAATAAACTGATGTCTAATTATACGAATACGTGCATTTACTCTTTTACAAACAGAATAGCATGCCTTTCTGAGCCACCATTTTTTTTCAATCCTTTATACACAATACTTGTGCCTCCTCGATTGACATCACTTATCAGTTTTGTACTGAAAATGTATACATATCTGTCTGGAAGGCTCACCTAAAAATTTCCTAAAGTAACTACCACATTGGGACCGTACTTGGTTTCATTTATTTCAGCGTGGTTTTCGGGTAGTAGTGCCCTATTGTGAGGTCGGAAAGTTTCATAAAATGGCGAGTGCTGTTTGACGCATTTAACAGCTGATGCATGTTTTGTTGTTTATTATACATTTTAATTTCTTTAAATGAAAACAATTCTCGCTGCTTATTATTTTTGCGCAGCTCGGGTCGGCATTTACATCAAAATCATCTAGTGACGAAATCATTTTTCATTAAGTGACAAAATCAATTTCAATTTAGTGATGAAATATTTTTTCATTAAGTGAGGAAATCATTATTCATTTAGTGACAAAATCAATTTCAAAAATTTATTTACAGCCCCAGGGGTATACCTTCCGATTAAGTGAGTATTACGCTGCGCTGTTTTCGGCATTTTATAACCACTTCAATTATTCATAAATAACCCATGAATGACACATGACACATAAGGCCGACAAATTATCCTTAAATATCCATTATGACCCATATATTAAACCGTTTGGTGTAAGGGGATAAATCTAACAGAATATTTGACCTGCTCACATCTGAAAATACGAAAGTAAACATCTTTTATGAATAAAATATTTGACCTTTGTTCAAACAGGAAAAAACTAAGACAATTTTGCACTGATTTTATGTATAAATGTATATTAACACGCGCATGAAAGAGAATTAAGTTAACTGAAAACCTCCTTTACATTACATAAATAGGCGAAAAAAATTCCCAAGTAACAAACTTACGACTTACACTTCATGTCCGAATATTGTTACATATTTACATTTCCGAATCAAAGCCCAAAGTGGAAAAAAATCTAAATTTTTTAAGTTGTATTAACCTTGAAACTTTAAAGGAATAGTCTATGTTCACAAATCAAACACCTGACAATTGAAAAAAATAATCTTTTCAACTAATATATGTATTTTTTAAATTACAGATTACAGATCATAATATTACAGCTAAATACCGATTGTGACATAGTCCCCAGTTAGTTATGTAACAGCAGAGATACTTACGCACGTTGGTAATGTGTGATCCCACGCATGCCAGTGTATCTCTTAGACATTCCAATTATATATTTTAGAAAGGTCAGAAGCGATGGCTAAATCAGCTATTAACGGTTTTCATTTATACCACAAACTTTGTGTTCCATTACCATGCCCTGAAAGAGTTCTGATGCATGCTAGCATACTTGCACTCTATCAGCACCTCGTGAAGCCACCCAGAAGTAAAATCTCGTATAATGCAAGTACATAAGCAATATATTCACACAAATAATATTTAAAATACTCATGTTTACACACATGACGTTTATTACCACTGCGAAATTAAAAAGGAACAGGCTTTAGGTGAGATTACTAAGGTCATAAGGCCTACTTTAATCTGCAATATTATAAAGATTTGGACACATCAGTTCAGGCTCCCCATCGAAAATGGCACCCCGTGTCCCTTTTGCAACGATGAACTCTTCCACTGAGTCACGTAGAAGGGATGCTGCAGTGGCTAGAGCTCTCATTTCCAATCACGAGTTCGCGTATAGCATCCTTTCTTTTGTACACATTTTAAACAGGGGGTCCACATAAGCACCAGCCCATTTCTCCATTGCCCTCTTCCCCCCAGCGCAACGAGACAAGTTCGATTCCTGGCAGGGCCGCTCCCAGATTTTCGCAATTTGATTCCTCATAAACATTTCTTCCTCAGTCCGTTTTTTTCACAAACGAAACTCAGCAGNTGCCCGACAAGAAAGACATACAAATTCACATTGAACTATATTTCCAGTAACCCACATTTTCGTTAAGTTTTCTTTAAAACAGACTCATGCATATGATTTCATACACCACTGAAATATAATGTTTCAGAGAAGTAGTAAGATAAGGTTCATTATTATGTAATTCTACAACTACGAGCACACAAATTTATAATCCTACTTTTTCCATGCATTCAATCTTTGCATTTCTCTGATGTTTGTAGATAATGGATACTACACAATGACTTCATTCGATGCAGCCCCTTTCCTTAAGTTCACCGATGATTAAATACATTTTTTTTCTGTGCAAGGGAATCAAAGGTCTGAGTCTATTAACAAGTTCATTGGGGTATTCAAGAAAATTTAGTCGGTGTTTTTGTCTTTATGTCAATTTTTTAGCATAACCGGTGACGAGATGTAAAGAAATAAAAAAATCGCTACAGTTTCACCGTCAACAATGTCTTCATTATCGTATGCAGGCCCTTTCCCTTTTACGCAATTCTTCAAGCTGGAACGAAGTCCCATATACTCTGAAGAAATTCAGGTAAAATCACTCCGCTAACCTGTTTCATTTACGCAATATTCACAACACGCAGCACGCAGCGTCGCTTCGATTGTGATTAGCAGAATTATTGACGTGGGAGCATGACACGCAAAAATATTCTCCCATTGACTTTTATATGAATCGACTCGTAAAATAAACGTTAAAATACTACTTCCATCGATACCAAGCGCGATGGAAAAACGTAACTTTGATTTTTTACGAAAAATTCTAATATGAAAACCTTACTGTAGCGTGTAGCAGAGATCAAGGTCAGATCATGAATATATATAATTGTAATAAAGTATCAACTCTGTTTTGAACCTTTGCGATTACGTCAGGCACATCCTCGTGTTTGTTAATAATGCCTTGCGCCCTAGGAAGGAAAACAGCCCATGCCTACGCAAGTAAGAGTTTTCAACATCGCAACTCAGTCCTTCACCAGAAATAAGTAATTCTTTATTCAATTTAAATGACGGCAGCAATAAATGCAAACCATTTTCCCGATGCGTGAATATTTACAAACTGTTCTGTGAACACTGCGATAATCACCACCCCAGAGAACCATGAAATGTGGCGGTGGATATCAGGCATCCTTTCTCTTATGATTGTTTCGCACCGACACAGGACCGGAAACGCTCAATACTTCACATCATTCTCTCGACAACAGTTGCACAGCTACCAGAGCGAACTCTTGCCATCAAGGCGAGCTAGGTTCGGTTTCCGGCGGGGGTCGCATTTTTAGTTTTTGCGCATGTGGGAAACGTGACTGGGGCCATTGCCAACAGTATCACCAGTGATGTACTTGTGGATTTCTGGCAAATTTTTTTTGGGACTCTTCACCTTCTTCACCGACATAACGTCCTCAACCATTTCAGCTCCTAAGCTCTCTCTCAACTCAAAACACATGGTGTCCCCTGAAAACAATGTACTGGTGTGGGAGGGTGGGCCGCCCACCACGATGTTTATGTGCTTTAAGAAAATCGCTTAATACCAATATTTATCAAATCAGATCACTGACGAAGATTAACCGACGTGCCTGAACGTAATCGCCATAGTTCAAAACCTATTTTATGCTAATTTACATTCATATATTCCTGATCTGGTCGTTATTTCTGTTATATTCGGCAATAAGGTTTTCATATTAGATTTTTTCGTAAACATTCAAAGTCAAGTTTCCCATCGAGCTTAGTATCAACAGCAGTACTACTTTAACGATTATTTCCCGAATCGATACATATCAGGGTTCATGGGAGGGTATTTTTGGTTGACATGATCCCTCTTCAATGCCCCCGCTAATCACAATCGAAGCGAAGCTAGTTTGGGGTCTTACACGCTGGACAAAATTTAACCCAAATTAAATGATGCCTACAACCCTGCAAATTTACTAACCTCAAGCTGTAGAATATGAATAGTGACACTAAAGAAAGATATGATTTTCGCAGTTTAATTATCGGGCCGGGATTTATAACTTTTTCGGTGATGTATGTCCGGGAATTTGTGACTCTGAGACGTGTTCATACGCAGCAGTAATACATTCTTAAGCTATTTTTTATGGAGAAGCATGGTCAAGCGATATGAGCTCAAGATGGAAAACCACAAGTAATGCATAATCTTCCTTCGATTTTAAAGAATATTAGAAAGTTTTCGAAAAAGGTTGGAATGTTAGCAAACGTGGATGTGTTGTATTGTATATGAATTTAATTGACTGAAAAAATTAAATGTTGAAATGAAGAATTTAAAGCGTTACAACATGGATCAATGGAAATAGGCAAAGTAAAAAAAAAAAATGTTCTGAAACCAATATATGGAATAGTGTTGCCCTAAAAGCTAAAGATCATTTTAGTATTTATTCTACTTCCCAAAGTGGGTAGGTATCATTCTTGTATTACACTTCCCACTAATGAATAATAATATCATCTACTTCTACTGAGGACCGTCCATTCCTCCACAGACCCGAAGCATGCGACCAACCGTCACAAATACATTTTGAAACCAGCATATGCAAAGTGTTTCTAAAACATGGAGACAAACTCCGGCAGTGAGTTTCTGAGGAAAATATAAGATAGACATGAAAGTACTGATTTTATCGTCTAGTTATTATCAAGAGAACTGTGTGTGCCTGAGAAATACTCATTTAAATAGCCATGCCCTTTTTTGTGATTCGCATACCTGATATTCAACATATCTGCTGTTTTCAATGTTCAACATGAACTTTCTCACAAAAGGTTCACTTGAGTATGTTCCGACAAAACGACATTTTTGTTAATTCAGACGTGCTAACTCACAGGATGTCTTTAAAAATTGCGTAGAACGAATTGTTAACGAAGTTTGATGGAAACTTAGCTGGCCAACAGCCATTTCCAAAAGTAGGGGGGAAGATATTATCAACCACGTTTATATAAAACACTATTCACAGATTTGTGGCTTCACAAGAGTTTTCTAATATTTAGGCTAAGGCTGGTGATCACGGAAATAATTATTATTTTATATTCGTGGGAATAACTTACAGGTACTTGTTCCTGGCATTACAAATGTTAGATTCCGTAGTTTTTGCACCATTCCGTGTCACAATTAAGAAGTTTGTGATTTTGAGACTTAAAATAAAATAAACGTAAACATAGGCACAAAACATGTGAAGAGTTATTGATATACAAGCAATTTTTAATTAATTTTATGATGTGCTCAGTAAATATTATTTTACAAAAAGTTATAGACAGTTACAAATAAAATATATTCTAAACTATCCTTATTTTTAACAATATTAGAANCTTATTTTGAACAATATTAGAAAATTGCAAAATTTTCCCTAAGCGCTGATTAGACAGATATTTTAAAGTTTCACAAAGAATGTTACTTAATGAAAATTATTTTAAAACAGCAAATTATTTTATTATTATTTTTTACGAGTCTTAAAAGCACTAAAATTATGATTTTGACATATCTTTTGAAAAAAATTAAGTTGTCTGAATAATTTTTACTTGACGAAATAGTACATTTAAGTATAAGTATTGCGTACAATTATAAAAACTTTTTTTTACCCAGCAATTTTTAATGCACAGGGAACGTACTCTCCTCGTCAAGAAAACTGGTATTCGTCTGTCTGCTACTTCGGTGACGTCAGCCCAAGGAAACGCTAAATTATAGGTAACCTTTGTTGGCTAAAGGTGATAGCTATTTGCGTATTTCAGTTGTCGCTTTGAAATTTAATCACAAATCTCTTTTATGCATTACTGCAACCGTGGAACAATCTTGGGTGACTTTTCTGTGTAGAACTTCTGACTTATCATACACAACGGTTATGTTTCGTCTAGAAGAGTTTTAATAGGTCAGATTGAATAATATGTCATATATTTAATCATTGTAAAAACGAAGGAAATCATGAATAAGTATTCCGTGATATAAAATGCTCAATTACTTCAATCTTGCACTGCATATATTAACGATAACGTTAACTTGAAATAAACTTAAATATCATATTTTAAGTTATATTTATGATACTAATATTTAACGTACCTTTTACAAATTCTGTTCACTCTCCCTGGATTTTGCCTCAAATTTCACTTGCAGATCATTCAGCTACAAAAATAGACAACAGAAAACCACGCAAATAAATTATTTCAAAAATAAACCTTATAAATTGTTATATATTTTGATACTATGATATTTTTTAGATTAACAGAACACTTGCAAATAAATTTAATAACATTATATATATTGCTGCCTCCTTTAAAAAAAATATTTTAAATTCAAGGTTTAAATAGCAAAGACTTATTCCTTTGGTTATGTATTTGGTGTTTTAAATAACAAAGGATTTGAATTTGGGTCTCAGGTAACGTATGGTCAGGAATTTTGTTACACAAATTAAGTTCAGTACAGGATTGCAAGTTTAAACAACAGACGAATGGTATTTTAAGTAGTAATACTAATGAAGGTATTAAAGTGGAATGTACAGTGCCGAACACCAATACATTGGTATTGATATTATAAACTTCATTTCCCCACGTGTTGCAGTCTAGTTCTCTGTTACTAGCACTTGTGTAGCGGCTGTTACCCTCCGGAACTTATNAAACATAGGCACAAAACATGTGAAGAGTTATTGATATACAGGCAATTTTTAATTAATTTTATGATGTGCTCAGTAAATTTTATTTTACAAAAAGTTATAGACAGTTACAAATAGAATTTATTCTAAACTATCCTAATTTTAAACAATATTAGAAAATTGCAAAATTTTCCCTAAGCGCTGATTAGACAGATATTTTAAAGTTTCACAAAGTATGTTACTTAATGAAAATTATTTTAAAACAGCAAATTATTTTATTATTATTTTTTACGAGTCTTAAAAGCACTAAAATTATGATTTTGACATATCTTTTGAAAAAAATTAAGTTGTCTGAATAATTTTTACTTGAAAAAATAGTACATTTAAGTATAAGTATTGCGTACAATTATAAAAACTTTTTTTTACCCAGCAATTTTTAATAAACAGGGAACGTACTCTCCTCGTCAAGAAAACTGTTATTCGTCTGTCTGCTACTTCGGTGATGTCAGCCCAAGGAAACGCTAAATTATAGGTAACCTTTGTTGGCTAAAGGTGATAGCTATTTGCGTATTTCAGTTGTCGCTTTGAAATTTTATCACAAATCTCTTTTATGCATTACTGCAACCGTGGAACAATCTTGGGTGACTTTTCTGTGTAGAACTTCTGACTTATCAAACATGACGGTTATGTTTCGTCTAGAAGAGTTTTAATAGGTCAGATTGAATAATATGTCATATACTTAATCATTGTAAAAACGAAGGAAATCATGAATAAGTATTCCGTGATATATAATGCTCAATTACTTCAATCTTGCACTGCATATACTAACGATAACGTTAACTTGAAATAAACTTAAATATCATATTTTAAGTTATATTTATGATACTAATATTAAACGTACCTTTTCCAAATTCTGTTCACTCTCTCTGGATTTTGCCTCAAATTTCACTTGCAGATCATTCAGCTACAAAAATAGACAACAAAAAACAACGCAAATAAATTATTTAAAAAATAAACCTTATAAATTGTTTTATATATTGATACTATGATATTTTTAAGATTAACAGAACACTTGCAAATAAATTTAATAACATGATATATATTGCTGCCTCCTTTAAAAAAAATATATAAAATTCAAGGTTTAAATAGCAAAGACTTAATCCTTTGGTTATACATTTAGTGTTTTAAATAACAAAGGATCTGAATTTGGGTCTCAGGTTACGTATGGTCAGGAATTTTGTTACACAAATTAAGTTCAGTACAGGATTGCAAGTTTAAAAAAAAGACGAATGGTATTTAAAGTAGTAATGCTAATGAAGGTATTAAAGTGGAATGTACAGTGCCGAACACCAATACATTGTGTAATGATATTATCCACTTCATTTCCTCATGTGTTGCAGTCTAGTTCTCTGTTACTAGCACTTGTTTAGCGGCTGTTACCGTCCGGAACTCATGAGGAGTACACCTTTATGGTCTTACACTTCTTGCAGAATATATATCTTCACTCGCTGGTCACCTCAGATAAAACAAATGAAATCTCGTATCAAAACGAGGCAAAAAGCAGATGAAAAAACAGCGAGAGTTATTATTTACAGTTTACATGAATCAGGATATGCAGAAAAATACATTAACCCAGCATGACACAACTTATTTCTGACACATAAAAAAATTATTTTTAATATTTTTTATCGATAAGTGTGGAATAAGAGATATAAATATGTGATATGCTATATTTATATAGAAATGTTTAAAAGGCACCAAAAATATTCACAAATGGAATTTTGTACAGTTGCGGAATGAAATTGTAAGAACTTAGGCGAAGCCGTAGGAATTAAATTATACTGCACACCTTAACTTTTATAATTACAAAATATTCGAACGGAAATTATGATAATAAAATCCAAACAACTGGTGTCATATGAAAGACTCTAAAAAATTGTTTGAACTTTTACAAGAAAAATCCTTGGCAAACCAGTTACCAGGAAATACCTTTTTAAAGCTGCAAGCTATATTATTGTAAAATCTGCAAAACCTAAAAATAGAATATTAAAAATTATAGCATTGCATTACCTACAACTTACGTTATTGAGTACTGTACATCATTTTATTGGTTTTCTTGTAGAACATAAATGTAAAAAAATTTATATCCCGAATGATAAAAAAAATACATTCAAAAAAGGATTTATAAAAAAAACTTTGCCAGCACAGTGACTATAACCCACACTCCTTGTCTAACTAAACTACAACATTAACAACAAGACCCACAGGTCTTACGTCTGCAGTGTTTATTTATAAATTAACGATAACTGTGTGTATGTACAACATGTTAACCAGAACATTTCCGTTTCTATCGCAGTTATGCAAACTCTATTTATACCTACTTCTTCAAATAATGAAAACATTATATTAAGAAGAATACAATTTGTTACGATTACTACACAAGAAGCGAGGCCGGATAAGGCAGGAATGCGGCCAACTACTATTATTAAAACAATGTTCACAAACTATGGCGACTTGAATGCAACAACCGAGAATGCAGGAATCTGCAGAAATACGTAGAATATCAGGGTCTGGCTGACACAGTCGCGGCAACTTCATCAAAATATACCTGCAGTACCCCCGCCCAGGATACAAGGGAGAGCCAATAGGAATCAAGGATATCAGAGATGATGTTTGTGAAGAAGTGTGGTGGAGACAGCGGCTAAGGACCGGGGTGTCAGTCGGCGTCGGTTNAGTCGCGGCAACTTCATCAAAATATACCTGCAGTACCCCCGTCCAGGATACAAGGGAGAGCCAATAGGAATCAAGGATATCAGAGATGATGTTTGTGAAGAAGTGTGGTGGAGACAGCGGTTAAGGGCCGGGCTGTCAGTCGGCGTCGGTCCTCATTGAACGGCGTCTCCGAGCGGCGATTGGTGGTAAGTGTCTTACACTAGGGTGAGAGAGCGAGCCCGGAGCCCCTTATATCCTTGTCCTCCCATAACAGATTGTCCTTTACACCTACCTCCACCCCTAGACCCACTAACTACATCACGCTATAATTATTGCAAGTTGAATCAGTAATGTTCCTCCTTAACTATTTTGTTGTACTTAATTAATTACTCTCCGCCTTCCTTTCTTGAACATCATGGACTATATTTGCTTAAGGAAGTATAACAATTTTTTGGTATTTCATTTTAAGAGTTCCGTGTTGCTAGAAAACATAAACAGTTAATAAGTAATACGGTCACGTTTGATTGAAATTGACGTTTTATAATTACTAATTGAGTCATGTTTGGCGTTTTATATTAATAAAATTCATACTTTCTTTATTTCCGCACGCAACTTTACTTGACATCACCCAAAGCTTTCACACAAACACCTGTAAACGGATTTACGTTGTTGAGTATCCAGCGGTATGCTGAAGTTCGTGAATACATTCAATATTATAGTAATTTTCTTTAACGTCTACTACAAACACAACCACTGTTGTTTTACAAACGAGCAATTTTACACGTGAAATCCTTGTATTGTAACAAGAATTTGTAAAAATTGCAAACAGTTTCTCAGTAAAAATGACAATAATTTTTTACAGTATATTACAGTTTGTATCACAAAATTTGTATTTTATATAGCACCTCTCTAGACCACTGCGGCGGTTGAAAAAAATACAGGATGTAACATATTAAGAGTTGCAATTAAGTAGTATAGGTCCACGCCATCTTGGACTTACCCATTTTTGCCATAAGTTTACTTAAAATAGTTAAACGATACTATCAACATGGTGCAGCATATTGCTTCTTTAAGGTTTATCGTATTGTTACATTTATGTAACCGATATTGAGTTTCTTAATTTATAACTGCAAGAAAAACGTGATTTTTCTTTCTCTGCAATCCCATGTGTTACGGAAACCAAGTAATATCGACTTTAGAAAATGTACGAAACGTTTCGCAATATCGTGTTGATCTGTTATCCTAAGAAATACCTTGTAATGCAGATAGTTGAGGAAATTCTCTTTATCCGAGATGTCGGAGCCTTTTCCGCCTTAAATTATGATAGTCACGTTTTCAGGACAAGTATTCTGTTAACATTTCGGGAAATGAAGATTATTTTTATCTTAAAAAAGTGTTTCCGCCCCCAGATTTTTAACATACCTTATCCACGCAACGCTCGTTTTCCGAAGTCTTATCGTCCAGCAATCTATGTAGGTCACCAACCTGCAAATGTTAAACAGGAAATACAATTTAACCATTACGTTATAATTTGCATTATGATATTGATTGAAAGGAATTATATTTATATTTAAACATTCA
>NQII01009485.1:4888-38443 GCA_002778355.1 Clitarchus hookeri | reverse complement strand
TTAAAATATAACTAAAATATACATTCCAGAATTATTAATATACTATAGTTAAATATAAATAATTAAGTCACTTATTTTAATTAAATATAAATAATTTATAATTAGTACATAAATAATGGGCATTGTTTAATAACTATACTTTTTTAGTAAATAATTAACTTTATCCAACGTACTGATAACCGTAACTCACGCTTGACCTTGTATTAGACCATATATGACTGTGCGCGGCGCACTCTTTGCGGTCTACCGCAGAAACGGTTGATGGTATGAAAAAAAAGTTCAAACAGAAGTTGTAGAGAATTTTATATTCTACAACTTTTATAATAAGTGCAAATCTTATTTAAGCAATAAAAAGCGAGATATTCGCGAAAAACCGATTTTTATGACCTTTGACCTTCAATATCTTAAGACGCGGACACGATAACATTGGTGACTTTTGAGACAACAATAAGAACGACAAAACAAAGGCTTATACCAATTTACAGCTTATTATCTTTCATTCCGAGGTGAAACCCCTAATATGACTGGGCTACTACCAAAATGCCGCTTTTGTGAAAAAACATTGGTAGTAATCGGTTGATTGGTCTCGAAAAACGGCATAAAATTTTTATTTATCTTCGAAAATAGCAGACCAACAACAATATTCACCTCTGAATTCAATACTTATAACTTGAGCTGCTAGCATACAACATTTTGTTTAAATCGGTTAAATGGTTTCCAAAATATGACATGTCACCATAAATGTTTAATGCCCGCCATTTTGAAAGTAAGTGACCGGCGCCCCTCATTTAGTATAATGTGTGTACCGTGTTCGATGAAATTTGGTTCAAGCGTTCAAAAATTGAAATTGTGGACACACACGAGCAAACACACACACATACATACAAACACACAGAAAGGAAAGTGATCTCATAAGCCTTTCTTTCCTTCGCAAAGTAGGCTAAACTAATTACACTTGCGATATTTGATGGCATTTTCTCATTTTGTGACATAATCGTCTGGGGGATGTTAAGTAATCATATAACATTTTCGTGGTAGCACATCTTCGTTGGCATAATTAGTTGTGCCAACGCTGTATTGATGTGTGCGATTTAGCCTAATATTATAGCCAACATTTCAAACCAAATGCCAACGTTGGGCCAACGTAGGTTGGTACTGGAGAAATTCTTAGCTGACTTTAGTCTAGTGAAGATGTCATGCAAGCATCACTCAAATAGGAGCTAGAAGGTAATTATTTGGGCCTGGTTATTTACGAAGCGTGTTATCTAACAAATCATCAGCTAGCTATGTCAGCAACTGTAAATGACGTCCGTCGTAGCTCCAGTGCAGAGGCCAGTGATATGAATCTCCGGCAGGTTTTTACTGTCGCATCACTGCCAGGAAGTCACCAATCACTCGCACCAATGCCAGACCTCGTGTACTGGTGCATACAACGCCGTCATCGGATAGTAAAGCAGTGGAGTAATGTCTTGTGGAACGATGAATCATGGTAGATTGGCACCCGCATAGACGTTTATGGACTTGTGAATGTTTGGGTAACCGTACTTAATTTACTGTAAGTGCGTTATGCTGGCAGTAAAATTTTTGGTGGTTATGATATCGACTTATGTAATTATTTTCGTCTGTTCTTGGGCAATTAGTTTCAAATCGACGAGTCGACGAACTCTTTATGCCGACCATGAGATTTTGGAGAGTAACGTGCTTCGTGCACTGAAGCAACATTTTTGTTCATGTCCATTCCTGTATTAGCACTCGTATGCCAATTGCGTCATGTTTTGAAGATAATCAAGTGGGACAACTAAACTGGCCCGCTATATGCACCAACTTCGGCTCAGTTGCACAAAAACTTAGTGGAGAGCTTTACCCAAATGATTAACGCTGTAATGACAAGGAATTTCCGATTTTCTTTTATATACTTATGCCTTATATACTAAGGTCGGGTGAGTTTTGCTTTTGGTACTGTGAATGTGTACGTCAGGTTAGGAATTGTTTAATATATAGATTTTTTAAGTTTTTAAATAATACTCGGTAATTATACGTATTTTTTTACAAACTATTGATACTATCAAAATTATTTATAATATCATATCTTCCATAATTCGAATTCTTTTGCAAACAAAATGTTTTCTTGACTTTATGGTTTCCAAATCAGGTATTTAAAAAAACTAAGAATTGTTTTATAAGTTTTAATTTTTGTATTTGTTTCACGTTATCCACTTCAAACCACAATTGTTACACTATATGTTATAATAATTTATATAATAAGAGTTTAAAAAAATTTGAGTGTTATGGACGTTACGGGTTTTTTGCCATCGTGAGCAAAATTTTATTGAAATATATTTTACTGCGTGTATTTTAAACTCTGTGATTTATATAAAAATTCTAAAATTCTAAAAAGAAGACTATTTAGACACATTCTTATACGTGAACACTAAAAACTATCAACTTATGCAATTATATATAAACACAAAATACTACATTTTAACACGCAGATTTTTTAAACAAAACACATTGTTTTAACTATTTTCACCGGATATTACTGACTTAAACTTTTCACTTGAGTGTTAAAATATGTTTCTAGGTGTCTAGATACTTGGTAATGTTATGTACACAATCAGTAAATACACGTGCATATGACATTATATTTTCGTTAAATAGTTAAATCAAATCAAATCAAATATATGTTAGAACAGTAACCTGGCGTATCAGGAACAGAGTAAACAGTATTTCCTGATGTTGCCCATGGCGATGTTGTGGAGTAAATACATTATCTTCCATACAACGTGGGGTCGCGGTGATGTAGTGGTCAGACTACTCGCCTCCCACGTAGGTGAACCAGATTCCATTCCCGGTGGGCTCGCTCCCGGATATTCGCATGTGGGGGATACAGCTGTACGCTGCAGCTGGTCGGCGGGGTTTCTCGGGGATCTCTGTTTCCCCCCAACCTGGCATTCCGGCGCTGTTCCATACTCACCTCACTTCATCTCCTCGGCTCTCGAGACCTTGATGTTAAGAGGCGCCCAAATCTCTCCACTCACCACACTCCATGCATCATACTTTCCCTAACTCAGGCGAAAGTCAGCAGTTCTCTCCGATGTTTTCGTGCTCGAATCTTCATTGGCGTGAAAATTACAGGGCACAGCTGACCGAAATGCAACTTAATATATTTTAAAACCAGACATTCATAAGTGCAATAATTGTTTTGCATTTTATTTGAACTGTGAATCGTTTAAAGAGAAGCTGGCTAAATTCCGTAGTCACGTGCTAAATATATTAAATACCAGTTAAAATGAAAAATAATGCTCTTCCTATACAAAAAAAAAATTGTCTCACAAAATCACACCAAATAGTTTAAGCCACCGCTATTTGTGCAGTTATATAATTTTGTGAAACGTCATAAGCAGAACAATTCTCATCTGCGATATTTTCATGGTTTTAGGCTCTATCGAACGTCTGAGGTTTGGTTGGGTTATAAAATGTATTTTACGTTTGACAGACACATACAGTCAGATTCGTTTTGGTTGCAGCGGCAGCCAGAAATTGTCAGCTTTAATTAATTGAACATTTAATATTTTGACAAGAGGCACTGCAATACCTTTAATACTTGTGATTAAACGCGTAGACCGTTTAAAATAACGATTTGAAAGGTTTCAAAGTATTTCGCATCAAGTTAAAGATTTGCGCAATTAATTGCTGATATGTTAACATAGTTGTTTAATGTTTTACCTTCTATGCGGGAACACACATAATTTGCAACGTATTTCGATAACCTCTTTCAGCCATTACAAACATGATGAGAGTTACTTCCAATTTACACTTTTTTTAACAATGTCCATATTTTCTCGTGGATAGGTTACAAATAGCATTAAATTTCGCTTCAGCAAGTTAAAAAATTCTGACGATACAACAGAACAAAGTTGAGTGAAGATATATTTAATTGTAACTGCATCCAAACAAATTATCATGATGGTGCGATGTAATCAATTTAAAGAAAATAACATATACTGAGTAACAAAAACCTTGCAGTTTTGTTCTAATGAAATAGTGTCTTCCTAATGTATAAAACAAAAAATGTAAGCGTGTCGTACTAGAAAGAATTCTTTTCAGTCTGACGGCCTATGCATTATATAGTTCGCAGCTCATATAAATATGAATATTTTATGATTGCCTCTTGTCATTTATTGGCTTTAGAAATTATTTTTGTGTCAGTTTCGGTGTTTAAAATACGATACCACCACGTACACGTAAAATGTTTTAACTTATGAACGTTGGTTATCCGAGAGGAGGTAACGACCACATGACTCGTTGGCTAACACACCCTCCATCTTTCCAAGCGCTATCCGGAACGAAACAATGATAAACGTTCCAGCAAACTGAAGGCTGATGTGACGAGGGTTGTCGACGAGGTAGACGGAGGGGAAGTGAGGAAGCTCCTAGTGAGATAATGGGAGAGGATAGGGACGGATTTGGAGACCTGCTATCTGTCCTGTGTAACAGTAATCACATACGATACGTAATCTCTCAACACACATGCACGTCATTCCTCTCTCTCTCTCTCTCTCTCTCTACATGACATGTGTAGTATCCTGTGAAACGCATTCCCCTCAAGCAAACATCAACATCTCTACAGCTGCACATTGCTGATAGCTAACGTTGCCGGAAGGGGCTAGGGCAGGTAAACGCGATACATCGTTATGAAGGGGAAGAGCCTCCTGCTATATAATCTTAGCGTAATTGGTTATGTTTTTAATTGAATAAAAAATCGTAGCAGAAAAATACTTGGGCCTAATCACGTCATCATATATTCTCACATTACATATGTTTCTATTAAAAACATTCCCACGTACAAAAAAACTGCTTAAGAGAAAATAAAGAACATGTGGAAACAGAAAGTAATGAAGATTTATAATATTTTTCAGACATTGGGCAAAAAATACGCCACGAAAAATCTCCTTAACGGTACAGTTCCTTACATCAGAAATGATTGAATGGCAGAGGATATTATGAAAGCGGTTATAGAATGTTGATTGCAAAAGTCGCAGAGACTAATGAAAGGTTGCTAAAAGTAATTCATGTATCTGGAAGAGCAGGCATACAATTTCTGTTTTAATTCAAGAGACACGATAATCTACATTGATGCCTACATGCATAGAATAAGGATCATAAGAGCGGATGTTTTGATTTGAGATTTAAACATGTGGACCGACGTTGGATTTTGGTTTTAAATTATTTCGTGGCTGTGGTGTGGATGTAAAAATGATTTTTTTTCTGCCTTCTCACTACAAGAACTTGAAACCTGAGTGAACAATGTATTACATAAAATTGAGAAATGCATAGAATTAAACAACTGTGAACACTTATTGCAGGCACCTCCAAAGAAAAGCCAACATGATGTTAGGTTCCAGTAGAAATATTGTTTGTTTTTTTTTTGCAGCTAGGACTTACTGGTGGTACTATTCACAAAATGTTTGAGCAAACATAATTTGTTAATAAAAGCATATTGAACTTGTTCATTACGCTGACAATAAACTATAAAAAGTTAAAATTTTCTTGTCTATTTTGAAGTATAGATTCTGGATGAATAAAGAAATGACAGTTTTTAAAACATGAAACAATTATAGCTTCAAAGCCTAATATAATTCTTATCACATATAACAAATATTCAACCTCAATTTAAGGCCAAGTTCTAAACGGTTATTTTAGTTTTGTAATGACAGCGTTCTATCTGGATCTAAGAAACGTAACATACCTGAAAAAAATTATTTTTTAAATTACTTTCGTAGGACTTTTAAATTAATGTCTCTATTTAAATTTTTGCCGATTTGTTATGTGGTCTCGGCAATGAGTAGATAGAACATTCGGAATTGATAGGAAGGAATGTTCAGTGCCGCGTACTTTCTTTCGGTGAAGCTGGGTGTTTTGTTCAGAAAACTCTATAAAGACACTCAGTCTCCACGTCCCTCCACGAGATGCTCAAACAGGAAGACCGTGAGATTAGACAGGCTCCACTTTTTATTGACGGTTCAGCTTTACCTTCCGCTGTAATCTATTTCAAGTGGCGTCCGCCTTCTTCTCCCTATTCGCTCCGTCTTGCAGCCAGGCTCATTTCGGAAATGCTTGGAGGCGAACCACAGACTGCTTTTGAACTCCCCAACCTGGCTGCCACCGAGAAGAGTATCTCAGAAGGACAGAATGGCGAGCGGGGAAAGGAGACTAATGTATACTTTGCTCTGTGTACCTGGAGAGGATAACTCTTCAATGAAACTTGCTTGATACGGAGTGAAAGGTCATGTTTAGGTAGGTTTATCTTATCTTATATTACTAATGACAGGTTTTATATTTAAAGTCTTTCTTGTGCAATTTTTTTTAAAATTTTTATAATGCAAAACAAACCCGATTAATAGACCACGTGGCGCAAAATTACAGTGAAATCACTGAAGAAGTAAATATAAATATTTCAAATTATATTAATACACAGAAAAAAAACTTGTTAGAATAGTGAAGATACATATACACTGATATACTTTCTCGTTTTCCATGTCGTTGATTGAAATAAAACACGAATAGAAAGAATTCATCCAATTATATCAAGTGCATACCTACTTATCTTCAATGTAACAAAAAATTACGTTTATAACTAGGAATGTAAGAATATTGCTTGTTACAGGAGCGTTCAGATAATAGGCTTAGTCTTCCTCTCCAGGACGTACTAGGCGCAATGAAAATTTAATGAAAAAACTTTAAGAATTAGCCGGAAACTAATATGAATATAGAAAATACTGTATATTAAGGTTTATGTTATTCGTACACTAAACCTTATAAAATATTTTGTTGGCGTAAGCATATTGTGTAAGAATGATGTTACATATCCTTATTGTTACCCTAGTTCAGAACATTAGCACAATTTGCTTGAAAAATTAAAAAACAACATTCGTAAACAAAATCTTTTTTTTTCTTTGATACTCGAATGCCAGTTATGTTAAGATCTAGATGTGACGTAAAAATAACATCTACCTGGAGCGATTTAAGGTATGGTTAAAAAAAAATTTATTACCTACAGATCCACTGTAGTAGATAGCCATCGCGTAAAGTTGTCCTTGCGCACGCACTAATTAGAAAACGCGTACGGAATCAAACGACGAATCACACGAGTTGTTGCGAGATTCGCGGTTTCACGTGGTGACGTCAGACCAACGGGAATGTGAAAAAGGTAGACTGTAGGAAACGAACAGCTGGTGGACCTCACGTCGCGCTCTAGCACAGCGCAGCGCGAACAAACAGAGGCCAAACAGCAACAACACACTTCCTAATTGCGCGGCCGCGTACGGAAGATAGCATCAGCTTTAAAACACAAACACGATGTGACGGAATAACGTCGCACCACAATCAAAAGTTCCCGTTCCCTTCATCCCTTACGTACACACAGACGAAGTGGAAAACGCTCTGTGTTTTAGGCGATTTCCGATGAGATGTTCGGACTTTGAGATCAACTTCCTCTACGATTAATACTATGGTAAACCTCACTAAAAAGTTTTAAATGTTTCTTATAAAAAACGTATTACATACGTGGTGCTCGGAAAATAAACGCCCAAACTGCGGGAGGTGATCCCCGATGAAAAATGAGGTCAAAATATAAAGAACACCATACAGCTAAACGGCATATTAAAGGAGATATGAACCTATACAAATTGGGCTTTAAAAACGTATTTTTGCCGAATGGCTTGTATAAAGCCTACATCGTCCGCAGCATAAAGGTGGCTTATGCTTCCCATGTTGCAGAGACACATGCGTAATGCTGGCCGTTCTCGGTCTGTGCGCACTGTTCGGCTCGAGGAAGCGATACGTCAGCACATCAACGACATGGCCTCCACTAGTACACGCTCCATAGCGCGGAAAATAGGCGTGTCCCATTCAACCGCGTGGGACGTACTGCGGGTAAATCGCCGCCATACCTACCGCTTGCAGAGAGTACAAGGCACTCNCATGCGTAATGCTGGCCGTTCTCTGTCTGTGCGCACTGTTCGGCTTGAGGAAGTGATACGTCAGCACATCAACGACATATTCACCACTAGTACACGCTCCATCGCGCGGAAAATAGGCGTGCCCCATTCAACCGCGTGGGACGTTCTGCGGGTAAATCGCCGCCATACCTACCGCTTGCAGAGAGTACAAGGCACTCNTCCCATTCAACCGCGTGGGACGTTCTGCGGGTAAATCGCCGCCATACCTACCGCTTGCAGAGAGTACAAGGCACTCAGCAAAAATACGTTTTTTAAACCCAATTTTTGGAGTTTCATATCTCCTTTAATATTCTGTTAAGGTGTATGGCGTCGTATATATTTTAGACTTTATTATTTCATAAGAAATCAGCTCCCGCAGTTTGTGCGATAAATTTTTTAACTACCTGTATATTTGAACGAAGATTTTTATGCTGGCAGTACCAAAGAAATCAAAATATTGGTTTAATCACATGTTATGCTAAATTTTATCTTAATTAATTTATAGCAAATTTGAGTAGAATGTTCTGAAAGAAATTCTCTTCTTAATGGCAACAAACCGAAGTGCTATTACTTAAAGCATAAATTGAATAAGCTTCAATAAATTCCTTAAATACATAAAATAAAGTCAATAATTCTAAATGATTGCTACGTTATCATCAAGTATTACAGCTTTGAAACAACTTAACCAATGCCATCCTAACTGGCAAGCTGAAAGTTGTTACTGTATACATCAAACACCCCAACTTATAATTTATTAAGTGTTTCATATCAAAAGTTATCAAAAGAAATTTAAAATTAAACCGCTTATCTCGGCAGCTTCGTTATAAAACACCAAAACATTTTGCATTCAAACAATACTAAAGAAGACTACCTAAAATTGTATAGCTTTTTTTCCTTATTATCAAAGTGCAATGCTAGAGTTTTAATTTATATATTATCACGTAGACAATTCAACTGGTATAATTCAAACTTTGTTGAAACAACTATTCTGGGCAATAAATTTAGTAAGTTGTTTTTAAAATCCTCCGCCATTATGGAATGTAATGCTACAAAAATGCGTTGTCTTGAGTTCCATATTTCTGATGCCACTTAAGTGATTTAATTAAAACTTGGAGGTTCCACGGTGGCTGAGCGGTTAGACTACCCGCCTTCCACCAAGGCGAACCTGGTTCAATCCGCGGCCGGTTCACTCCAGATTTTCGCAAGTGGGAATCGTACCGGATGATACCGCTGGTTGGCGGGTTATCTCGGGGATCTCCCGTTTCCCCCACCCTTTCATTCCAGCGCTGCTCCATACTAACCTCATTTCTTCCTCATCGTCTCTCAAGACCTCGCTGTTACGAGCCGCCCAAATCTCTTCACTCACTAACTCTTCACTCACTCACTGAAACTTGACGTACTAAATGAGGCATTGTGTGTTCTTTGTACAGTTATCTTAAGCTGTCGAAAATTTTGGATGATGCTGCCATCAAAAACTATTGTATACGCGTGTGTATATTAAGAACTTCTCATCCTGTATGGCCTACTACCAGGTCTGGTGAGAAATTCTATTTTATTTTCACATTATTTTAACAGAAATGAACCCACCATTTCATCGCCTCATCGTAATTTCTTTTCATAAGGAGTGGAGAGGTTTGGGCGATATGGAGCGGTGCCGGTATGCAAGAACGTTAGAAACGGGACATTCCCGAGAAAACCCGCTGTCTAGCGACATTGTCCGGCACTATTTCCACGTGCGACAATCCTGGATGATCCAGCCGTGAACTAATCCGGTTCGTGTAGATGAGAGGCGAGTATTCTAGTTGCTACACCCACCGCGGCCAGATAACCTTTTCAAAAATTAAGAGGAAAATAAGATATTGAGCTACGTGTTCTTACGGATCGGAGTTTATAAGCGTATGGAAATAATATGTTTGTTCGTACTCATCCATGCCGGTGCCTAGTAATGTCATTGAAGCCGTAGATCNATGCCGGTGCCTAGTACTGTCATTGAAGCCGTAGATCGGAATAGGCGACGGGAACACGTTTAAGACCACAGATCCCATAATTCTTATGGCTGAAATCAGTTCTGGTGCCCATCAATTTTCTGTCAGAACTTTCATACCCTTCTAGTCATGCCATTTTCTATCATCCCAAAGACTATGTTTGTCAGTCGGAACTAGCTAAGTTTTCTATTATAATCATATAATCTTAAAACACTTAAACATAGGTACACATGCTCTGCTTAAAAGGATCGTATCTTAAGCCTCTAAAACATAATATGTTATAAAAATTTTAGGAAAGTCAAAAAACTAATCGTTATTACAATCAGTATTTTCTAAGATCATTTGAAATACACATGTTAAATATTTTTTAAGAATAAATAATGTTTGCTTTCATTTTCCGTTACACAAATGCCTAATGTTTTATTACAAACTGTTGTCATTCTGTTCCCTGACACGAAACATCTTATCAAGCCCGAAGTAGGAACACTTGCCGTATTGCTTCTGCTTCTATTACTACTACTACTATTTACTTTCACTGTAGTTCTGCTTATCTGCTTCGTCTGTGCATTTCCAACGCTTGGAAGTTTCAAAACTGGGATTACTGTAGAAACTACAAGTGAGAGAACTTGCCTTCTTAAGGCCTATTGATTGCCCGTATTTGCATCTGAGTTATCTAGAAGATACACAACAGAAGGTTTCAAAGTACAAGATTTATTTTAGAACGAGGCAAAATTGTGTTGTTTCCAAATAATGCAACGAATTTAACTAACGTCGCCATATATGAGAATTTTATAGTTTTCAGTATGTTTTAAAGTGAATGATTTTAATAACCCGCAACGTCGTTTATCCTTATACTCACAATTCTTAAAAAAAAAATTATGTTGACAATTTATCTACATGTGATATACGTTATGATGTAGGCAAGCAATGGATATGGATAAATTGCCACTTCATATTATCTTTTACACATATATATGGGTAAAACCCATTAATAAAAGAGAAATAATTTAACGCATATAATAGGTGTTAATTATGAATAAAAAAACGGGGGAAGGTGTAAAATTTATATTGTGAACTGGCTTTGGCAAATAGAATGTACTCCAAGAGGTCTGTGGAGAAAACAAAAACTTAAAAACTTAAATTTAAATTTTCCAAAAACTATTTTTTGTAATATTAAATGTTTTGCTGGGGATGTTTGAAGAATTTTCGTTGAAAAATAGCTAAGAACGTAAGGCTGATCACTCGTCAGGTTTAGTTATGTTAAAAGGACCCAAAATATAAAAAAGTATTTTGAAGCAATATGCATTTATAACTTGTCTTTAGTTTTGTGTTGCTGACGTAAGAATACAAAACGCATTTATCAATTTTTTTAAAATATTTATTTTGAGCACTTTATTTTTTTTACGTATTTATATGTTATTAATAAAGTGAAGGTGTGATCAGTTAAATAGTTATTAAGGTTACGAACGCAATATTATTGTTATTACCTGTCACACATAACAAANGGAAGGTGTGATCAGTTAAATAGTTATTAAGGTTACGAACGCAATATTATTGTTATTACCTGTCACACATAACAAATAAAATATTTTTCTGATTACCAATCTGTGGAGAATTTTTGTTTTGAATTTTTTTAAATAATTCGTTTGATAAAGAGTAAGGGTGAATTAACATTTAAGAGCTATTCAGTTGCTGTCGACGAGAAAGCGAGCGCACAGCAGTGAGGTGTGTGTGTGAGAGGCAGGTAGTCGCAGGCCTCAGGGGCACAGTGACGTGGCCAGGTTGTTGACGGCGGGAAGCGGCGAGGACTCGCACGGAACGAACACGCCCGGCGGCCGGCCGCTGGCGTGGGAGACCGACAGCGCCGTTATCAGAGACAAGGCAGTGGCAGGCTCGGTAATAACATGCCGTGACGTCACACACCTCCGGAGAAGTTGGGGGCGCGCCTGCCTGCGGCGGACAGATAGTCGCCCTCGATTATCCGAACAAGGACGGTGCGTGTATCGGTAGGGGAAAAGGAGGCGGGTGGGGATAGGCGCGTGGTTCGAGGAACAGTAGCCAAGAGAGGAAGGGGAAGATAGAGCTTTCGACTTCCGCGCGGTTTCACTCGCCTGCCAGTTGCGAGTGAAGAGATTTGTGGCGGCTAGTGACGTACGAGGTCTTGAGAGCTGATGAGGGCGAAGCGAGGTCAGCGCGTTGCNCGCGGCATCGTCCGGCACGATTCCCACGTGCGATAATTCGGGAACGATCCCTGTTTCGCGTGCGCGGGAGGCGAGTGGTCCGACCACCACACCACCGCGGTCTCAGTCGAAACCCATGAGTTGTTCGCGTCGAGTAGTGCGAACTCTTGGCATGGGCTTCTCTTGTCGTTCGTTATTGAAGACTGGTAGCTGTTGCCTCCGTCACCTCATACGCGCTGTTTAAAGGATCGTTTACGTACATCGTGTAATGAGAAACAGCAGCACCCTCGTACGACGAATGCGTAATATTACGGAACTTTAATTATTTATCATCCATTTTTTTTGCAGGCTTGCCGGTTTTCACAGATACGGGATAAGTATTGCAAGGTGTGAGAACATTTATTTTCACTGATTGTTCGTTTATATATTACAAAACTGAAGTAATAAAAAAATTAAAAGCTTTCGTATGCACCATTTTTTTAAACATTTTTCATTTTGTATTTTAAATTTTATAGAATAAGTTTGTTAATTACTAACTTTTAAATTAAGAATAAATATCGAACTTGTAATAAATGTTGTGTGTAAGTTTTTGTAAGTAATTTTTATCATAAGATAACTAAATCGATTTATTTGACTGACTCTATCTAGCCCTAGTTTCTCACGATGTGAATTATTTTACTTGCCAGAATTAACTTATTTATCAATTGTTAAGTCATATATATCATGAAGTCCGACTGCATAAAAGTTAAATATATTAATATTTGTTATATTCATATTTCCGATTATGTGAGACATTTGGCCTACCTTTTTCTTTATTTCCGTATGTACCCATATTCACCTAAACGGTACTTCAAAAATTTGTATTTGAGCATTTCAAATATTGTAAAGATTTTTGCGTAAAACGCAGACGGCAAATACCAGAGCTTCACGTATGCTATGATCGGTAAAACAATACAAGCAAAATAAACGTGTACAATAATTATGGAACCATAAAAAAACAATTCAGATATAAAGGTCATTTTCGTAGTATGTGTACTTATTTGTTATAGGCAATCCTTGCTACACGCTACAAAATAGACACACAGAATCAATATAATGAGGTCCTTTTAATTTACGCGTACTGGGACTTCAATCGGCTGCAGTCTGTAAAAAAAAATATTTACTGACAAGCTACGAGACTAGAGTGATGTTTTATTTGTATTTTTAAGCTATCGACTTATAAATATGGTGATTTGATATATATATTTTATTATTAGCCCACTCTTCTTATGAGGACCAACATAGTTCGTGTTAAAAGTAGTAGTTTTGCCTTTCTGTTCAAACTTTATCGTCTCCTTTACAATAGAGTATTCNAAACATAGTTCGTGTTAAAAGTAGTAGTTTTGCCTTTCTGTTCAAACTTTATCGTCTCCTTTACAATAGAGTATTCTGTCACTTCTTCGGTGCCTATCTAATTTGTTATCCACGCTGTACCGACAAAATAAACCAACTGTAAATAATAACTTCATTCCTTGGAAACTTAATAAATACGTTACGAATAACATTAAAGAAAATAGTTGTATGGAATATAGATAATGTTTTTTATGGTATCGATAATCTCATTACGTAACCACTAAAAAATAACCAAATATCATAACTTAACTGAAACTACAAGGTTATTTTTATTTCGCTCTCGGCAATAGTTGTATGTTATTCGTACAAGTGTACACAAATTATTATGAACGCTACGTGACAGACCCTAAATTATGCCAATTTACTCTCAGAGCAACGAACATCGAAAAACGATACCACCAGACTGGAGTTATTTGAAATATGCTATCCCCTAATCTAATGTAAANAGAGCAACGAACATCGAAAAACGATACCACCAGACTGGAGTTATTTGAAATATGCTATCCCCTAATCTAATGTAAATTACGAATTCACTCTGTTATTAAGAAAGTGTGGGCAGAAAATGTCCACCTGAATTTTGTTATAATGATTTTAATCGAGTTATAAAAAAACTCATTTGCTGTCAAAAACAAAAGAACGTGTCATAAAATATATACATTTACTTCATTGAAAATAATAATATATATATATAGAGTTACATGACACCAGTGGGGTGTAACCTAGTTCGTGAGGGATCGAGGTCTTAATAAAAAAAACATGGGTGCGTGTCCTTATGAACGCGCGTTAGAAGTTTTACTTCTTTGGCGTGTATAAACTAAATTTTTTTTACGTATGCAAATAATTTATGTAAGTATGAAAACGATTAAATGACCGAAGAAAACGATTAAATGACCGAAGAAAGGCATTAAGTGGAATTAGTAAACTTTTGATTAAAGATCATAATTAAATACTTACAAAAAATTACCTCACATATTTGAAAACACTTTCAAAATTTTACTATACAATGTTTGTCACTTACAAATTTTTCACGGCCCAATGTAAATAAAATTAATTAAATATATATATATATATATATAAATTGAATTACTTATATAATTTAAAGGTTTTTAAATTTGCTAATTACATGAGCTGATTTTCTGTCGGTTTTAAATATAACNCTAATGTAAAGCAAGAATTCACTCTGTTATTAAGAAAGTGTGGGCAGAAAATGTCCACCTGAATTTTGTTATAATGGTTTAATCGAGTTATAAAAAAACTCATTTGCTGTCAAAAACAAAAGAACGTGTCATAAAATATATACATTTACTTCCTTGAAAATAATTATATATATATATATATATAGTTACATGACACCAGTGGGGTGTAACCTAGTTCGTGAGGGATCGAGGTCTTAATAAAAAAAACATGGGTGCGTGTCTTTATGAACGCGCGTTAGAAGTTTAAATTCTTTGGCGTGTATAAACTAAATTTTTTTTACGTATGCAAATAATTTATGTAAGTATGAAAACGATTAAATGACCGAAGAAAACGATTAAATGACCGAAGAAAGGCATTAAGAGGAATTAGTAAACTTTTGATTAAAGATCATAATTAAATACTTACAAAAAATTACCTCACATACTTGAAAACACTTTCAAAATTTTACTATACAATTTTTGTCACTTACAAATTTTTCACGGCCCAATGTAAATAAAATTAATTAATTATATATATATAAATTTAATTACTTATATAATTTAAAGGTTTTTAAATTTGCTAATTACATGAGCTGATTTTCTGTCGGTTTTAAATATAACNTAATTACTTATATAATTTAAAGGTTTTTAAATTTGCTAATTACATGAGCTGATTTTCTGTCGGTTTTAAATATAACCACGTGATATATTGTGTACGTTGCGTTTGTAAATAGCTAGACGATACGCGCATGCACGTTGGATCATACCCCTACTACGTTCACTGTCGAATTTCGTTACACTGTGCGCGTGCAACTTCCGTTGCACACTAACCATTTTGCCAATAGAAGAATAAATTAAAAAATTAAAAAACTAAAATTCGTTATTAATCTATTTACACACCTAATATTTCTAACATGAAATTATCTATCTACAAATTTACTTTATTATTTCTCTGTGAGCGCATTATGTAATATCTATCTCAACTCTAATTAAAGTCTTTGTCAATGTCTCTGTTTGGTTACAGGCAATTAATTCACACTCATCATTAACACATGTTCAGTCGTTCTGTTGCCATCGTTTAAAATGTCTCACACTCATGCATCTAGATCAATATTCACGCCAGCCAGTCACACTCTTCACTACACCGATGCTCGCAGTTTTAGATTTTACTCCCGCTGTTCAATTCCATCGCATTTTGTTGCTCTTCTGGCTCGTAGTATATCACTAACGATCGCATAATCACCCAATTGCCCGACTCTCATGAAAATTCCCGGCTTGGAGGCCCGTTGTGCTTATATAGTATCAGTACCATATCTCGAAGGCTCCCCCCACCCCGAGTCATGCTGAGAGAAACTAGGTCATTCTATTACATTAGAAATACAATCCTCCGAAGGTCAAGAGTGCGCGAGCCGCCAAAGGTGGCAGCGGCCGCTGTCATTGAAAACGTTGCCAGCGTATCACATAACTGCTATATCATTCTCACACTCTTAGCTCTCTTGTCGCAATATATATATATATGTATAGATATGTATAGTTACACTCTTGCTGCTCCCATATTTGGCGGCTCGCGCTCTCCTGACCTTCGGCGGATTGTATTTCTAAGGTCATATAAAGGATTTTCTCGTTTAATGACATATATATATATATATAATGTTTTCAGTGGCTACCTGAAACTGAATTTTGCTACTTAAGTGAATTTACCAAAGTTTATTTAGGATTCTAGTCCCAATGGAATGTTCCATTTCTTGAAATGTAATAGTTTACGACCATACATATACAATTAATTCTATATTTACAAAAATTTTAAAATTACGATCTGATATTAATTGCATTTAAATTATAAGTAAAGTAGATATTTCTCCCAATTTAAAAATTTGGAGACAACAGAAAGGCTTATTTTATGAAGAAACATTTCTAATGTAATTTGTTAACTTTGATTTGGTTTACTTAATTTTTTCTCTATAAGTGATCACATTCTTGTAAAAAATCAAATGCGCCCAGAAACATTTAGATACTTTCTTAATTTGCGAAACAATTAATAATACTTTTTAAAAGGTTTGACTCGTAAAATATTTGCATTAATTTATTACAATCGTGGTCATTAGCTACGCTGTAATTATTATTTATCTTTTTCACTTTCTCTAACTTGGTTTAAAATAAGGCTGTGGGTTTGTTTGCTGCAAACCGGATGAAAACCCACAAACACAATTTTTCACATGTATGATATTGTTACGCGCTCGTGGCTTTGTCCCACGTGAGCGAGAGGAAGTGAAGGAGAGAGAAATTAGAATATTTATGAACGCGCGCGTTATCAGTTGCAACAGGAGACGCGGGGTTTTTCACAAAGAAATGCTTACAAAGCGTGCCTGTAATGCCTATCAGGGGCCTTGCCTTTCCCGAAATTGGGGTATCGTGTATCTTCGAGATATCTTAAGAATGCTCTAAATAACTTACCTGGTTTCTCTCAGGTATACTAGGGGTGTGGCGAACCTTCCAGGTCAAGGCCAGCGGCTATAAAATACTGTCGGGCCTCCGAGCCGGCAGTTGTTNCTAGGGGTGTGGCGAACCTTCCAGGTCAAGGCCAGCGGCTATAAAATACTGTCGGGCCTCCGAGCCGGCAGTTGTTAAATGGATGAGCTTCAGCAATAGACGACTAACGAGGAGAGGAAAGTGATCAGAGGAGGAAAACCTGTGACTACGAACATCAGAGCAGTGAAGAGTACGAGTCTGGACTATTGGGCAGGATGCCTGAGTGAAAGACATTACTAATTATGGCAAATTATATACTAAAATTGTGATAATGATTAGTACGAGTTGTGAATACCCAAAGAGAGACATAAATAAGGTCGTTAATAAGTGTTGAAGTAAACATTAAATGCTGCACTTACTGTGAAATAAAAAGAAAAAAATTTAGTCGATAATTTAATGTTGTAAATAATAGCAGTGTGAATAAATTATAAATCAAATTTAGATATTTTATTTTAATTAAGACCTCCATCCCTCACGAAGTCAGATACGTCCCCCAGGCGTTCTTGTTACAGAATATTTTGTTTTTATAAGTTTAGATCTTTGATAACTTGAGTATATTTGATTGGTTCGTAAGCGTTATAAAACAAATTATTTTATAATTTTAGTCAAGCCTCTATTTTCGAGTTATTGTATCTCAATCTCAATTTATTACATCAAATGTGTTGTATTGTGGTCGCACGTCACGAGCTCATGTGAAATACATTACGACAACGATATTATGTCCGTATTGGTTCCCAAACCCTTCGAGTAAACGACTCGGTGGTAAAGTTTTGAGTCACGTCGTGCGTTTTTATCATATAATCGTAAAGCATTATGAAATACCTGCAAATTGGGCATTACTTAAAACTTGCTTATCTGGTGTATCTAAAGTTATAACATGTTACTCGGAATGAGGACCAAATTTTTCGGATATATATGAAATATACATGAACAAATGATTCAATATATACTATTCATTTTAAAATGAGCAGGATATATTTTTCTTTTCAGTGCCTAGAGATCCTACTGAACCATATTAACACATCAGTGTTTATTTACCATTAATAAACGGAAATACGAGAGCCGAAAATTGAAAAATTTACTTCCCGCAGAAAATACCAATTATCACCACTCAAGCTGATGCTAGCGTGAAGTAGAGATATTTGGGCAGCCTTTACGATCAAGGTCTTGATAGCTGATGAGAGTGAAGCGAGGTGAGTACGGAGCAGCGCCGAAATGCAAGGGCGGGGGAATCGGGATATCCCCGAGAAAATCCTCGCCAACCAGCGGCATGGTCCGGCACGATTCCCATATGCTAAAATCCTGGATCGCACCCCACCGGGAATCGAGCCCGGTTTGTCTAGATGGGAGGCGAGTAGTTCAACTACTACACAACCGCGGTCCCGTCAGAGAATAGATTTTGACCATTTCCTTGCACGCAAGCTTGTAAGTTCAGCATTAAAACTTGAATACACTGAATGGCCAAAACACAAACTAAATTTGAACAGTATTAAGGGCTGAAATGATATCCAAAATTGTATCACCAACTCTATTCGTAGATAGCTTATAGGCAAGATACATGTTTTATTTTTATTTCTAGGAATATGAAAAAAGTGTTATCCAAATTTACTAACAAAGCAACATTAACCTACAGTTAACACGTACAATTTGTTCCTTACGAAGTTCCGCTATGCACAATTAGAACTCCTATTTAAAGACGAAAACTCAGTAGAATAACTTTTTCAATACAAAAACTATTGTAGCACTCATAATAACATTATTTTTCAGTATTAATTACCTTTACGTTGACAACAACCGGCATTGTCTACCGAGAGTGCGCCACAGAAACGCCCACACTTCTCATTATATATAGGGACCGCGGTAACTGATTGGTAAGCCTGCTTGCCTCTCACCAAGGCGAACCGGGTTCAATCCCTGGCTGGGTCACTCCCGGATTTTCGCAAGTGGGAATCGTACCGGACGATGCCGTTGGTCGGCGGGTCCTCTCGGGCATCTCCGCTTCTCCCGCCCTTGCATTCCGCCGCTGCTGCATACTTACATCTCGAGTGCGCGGGTCGACTGTAGACAATTTTCCAGAGGTCTCGTGGAACGTTTTCCCAGAATTTCATTAGTGCGGCAACAAGATTGCTTGCTGGTGTTTCTAGGCTCGTCGTTTTTTCGAATGCCGCATCTCTAAGGATGGCAACGTGTCTTGAATATCACTGCGCTCCACTCCGAGTTGAGGTGACGGGAGAAAGGCACTCAGTAGTGGAAAGGGACCGGTAACATCTCTGCCGTGCAAAAATATCACGGATTTCATAGTCATACTAAGCCGATTAAGTCTAATATTAACCCTTAAGATTTACAGTCGTTAGAAAAGAAAATCGACTTTATTGCAGAAATGTATATCGACTCTGAAAGCTGTTTAATACACCTAATGTCATTACTCTAATCGTTCACCTTAAAATGGTTATTAAGAAGGGTGCTTTGTATCAGCAGAGATCTAAACTTCTGAACAAAGATGTGTCACCAGTGAAAGCCTGTCAAAATTTGGTATTCATAAAACATATCCTCCCATTATATAATATAGTAGGCTGTGTAGACAGGTGTCCATATTCCATTCTTGCTCATTAACACCAAAACATTTAATATTAATTTTTGTTTTCATTACTTTATAATTCTAGGCTGATGTGTGGAAATGAATTCGAACGACATTTAACATGTAAATACAAAGTTTTTGGTTTAAGGACAAGTTAAAGTCGATAAACACATATCAAGAATTAAAAAATGTAAGGATAGTTATAAATATTTTGGTGGTTTTTTTTCTGTGGTATTACTCCACACTTTAAGTAAACACTTTTAATTTTAAATAGAATGGTTACTTACTGATACAAATATGACTATTGCAAAATTCTGATCAAAATATTTCCACCATATTTACATTGTGTGAGAAGAGTACAGAAAGGGGAATAACCACTGAAACCGAAAGATAATGTTCAACAAAGCTTATTAGTTCCATAGAAATTGTTTCAGTAAAATCCTGCGTTTCAGAGGGACTTAACTCTCGCTTAGTGACATTTTTCTGAAATAGACACGTAGGTGACCGACAGCGCTGAACTGCCTGTAGGGCGGGGCACCGACAAAATGCATTGGCGAAGATATGAATTGCCTGTTGTCAGATATGTCATCTCACTTATACATATCGATGTTCTGTTTACTTGACAAGGCGTAAATATTCAAATATAGAAACCCGCAAATNGACATTTTTCTGAAATAGACACGTAGGTGACCGACAGCGCTGAACTGCCTGTAGGGCGGGGCACCGACAAAATGCATTGGCGAAGATATGAATTGCCTGTTGTCAGATATGTCATCTCACTTATACATATCGATGTTCTGTTTACTTGACAAGGCGTAAATATTCAAATATAGAAACCCGCAAATATACTTGCGTGCTTCTATAGAAACGGAGAGAATAATTTGTAACTATCGTGAGAATGATTGGAATTTTGCATTTGAAAAGGATATTAAGCACAATTCTTGCGTTATTCAAGTAAGGAAATGTTTATTCAATCGATAACACGAGTAAAATAAAAATATTTTATGCTGGTATTGCAAATTCGAAATTTCTATTATTTCATACAGTTTGGCGCCACTGAAAAAAATGGCTCGAGGCCTCGGTTGAGATGGGGGTACATGGGATAAACTCATCGACCGTATTCACCGGCCGCCAAGTATTCATCGTGCCAAGACCCAGTATCGGGTGCGCTTGAGATGGAATCCTGACGCCGCTGGTATTAAGTCAGTGTGCTTCACCAAGCAACAACCCGGAGAACAAAATGTTTCAAATTTTTTACTTCAGATGCAAGTAATTTCTAAATATGTTATGTCAAGCACTTCAAACCTCCAGTTTTCATGTCTCAGAGCAAGTAGGGAGGCAGCTTACAAACTACACTAAGGTAAACTGCAATATCAAAATGNGAACGTTTTCCCAGAATTTCATTAGTGCGGCAACAAGATTGCTTGCTGGTGTTTCTAGGCTCGTCGTTTTTTCGAACGCCGCATCTCTAAGGATGGCAACGTGTCTTGAATATCACTGCGCTCCACTCCGAGTTGAGGTGACGGGAGAAAGGCACTCAGTAGTGGAAAGGGACCGGTAACATCTCTGCCGTGCAAAAATATCACGGATTTCATAGTCATACTAAGCCGATTAATTCTAATATTAACCCTTAAGATTTACAGTCGTTAGAAAAGAAAATCGACTTTATTGCAGAAATGTATATCGACTCTGAAAGCTGTTTAATACACCTAATGTCATTACTCTAATCGTTCGCCTTAAAATGGTTATTAAGAAGGGTGCTTTGTATCAGCAGAGATCTAAACTTCTGAACAAAGATGTGTCACCAGTGAAAGCCTGTCAAAATTTGGTATTCATAAAACATATCCTCCCATTATATAATATAGTAGGCTGTGTAGACAGGTGTCCATATTCCATTCTTGCTCATTAACACCAAAACATTTAATATTAATTTTAGTTTTCATTACTTTATAATTCTAGGCTGATGTGTGGAAATGAATTCGAACGACATTTAACATGTAAATACAAAGTTTTTGGTTTAAGGACAAGTTAAAGTCGATAAACACATATCAAGAATTAAAAAATGTAAGGATAGTTATAAATATTTTTGTGGTTTATTTTCTGTGGTATTACTCCACACTTTAAGTAAACACTTTTAATTTTAAATATAATGGTTACTTACTGATACAAATATGACTATTGCAAAATTCTGATCAAAATATTTCCACCATATTTACATTGTGTGAGAAGAGTACAGAAAGGGGAATAACCACTGAAACCGAAAGATAATGTTCAATAAAGCTTATTAGTTCCATAGAAAGTGTTTCAGTAAAATCCTGCGTTTCAGAGGGACTTAACTCTCGCTTAGTGACATTTTTCTGAAATAGACACGTAGGTGACCGACAGCGCTGAACTGCCTGTAGGGCGGGGCACCGACAAAATGCAGTGGCGAAGATATGAATTGCCTGTTGTCAGATACGTCATCTCACTTATACATATCGATGTTCTGTTTACTTGACAAGGCGTAAATATTCAAATATAGAAACCCGCAAATNGACATTTTTCTGAAATAGACACGTAGGTGACCGACAGCGCTGAACTGCCTGTAGGGCGGGGCACCGACAAAATGCATTGGCGAAGATATGAATTGCCTGTTGTCAGATATGTCATCTCACTTATACATATCGATGTTCTGTTTACTTGACAAGGCGTAAATATTCAAATATAGAAACCCGCAAATATACTTGCGTGCTTCTATATAAACGGAGAGAATAATTTGTAACTATCGTGAGAATGATTAGAATTTTGCATTTGAAAAGGATATTAAGCACAAGTCTTGTGTTATTCAAGTAAGTAAATGTTTATTCAATCGATAACACGAGTAAAATAAAAATATTTTATGCTGGTATTGCCAATTCGAAATTTCTATTCTTTCATACAGTTTGGCGCCACTGAAAAAAATGGCTCGAGGCCTCGGTTGAGATGGGGGTACATGGGATAAACTCATCGACCGTATTCACCGGCCGCCAAGTATTCATCGTGCCAAGACCCAGTATCGGGTGCGCTTGAGATGGAATCCTGACGCCGCTGGTATTAAGTCAGTGTGTTTCACAAAGCAACAACCCGGAGAACAAAATTATTCAAATTTTTTACTTCAGATGCAAGTAATTTCTAAATATATTATGTCAAGCACTTCAAACGNGAACAAAATTATTCAAATTTTTTACTTCAGATGCAAGTAATTTCTAAATATGTTATGTCAAGCACTTCAAACGTCCAGTTTTCATGTCTCAGAGCAAGTAGGGAGGCAGCTTACAAACTACACTAAGGTAAACTGCAATATCAAAATGTCATATTTGCTGTGCAGATGCATATTTTACCCCAGATTGAAGCAGAAACTGATTGAGGTGGCGCGATGTCTTGGATACGCACCAGCATCCGTTGCGAGAGGTTCTGGATTTGAGTCCCGGCTAAGGTATGTGCGTACATTTGTGTACGTCTGTGAGGATCACCCTGTACAGGAAACAGTCAACTAACATCGTTTAACGTCACGTCAGTAAAGGAGAAGTTAAAAAAAAAAATGGTAAACCACTGGACTTGCATTCGGGAGGACATAGTTCTATTCCCTGCCCAGCCGTACCGATTTTAATTTCCCATGGTTTTCCGAAATCACTCCAGACGAATGCTGGGACAGTTCCTTATCGCACTCGGCGGCCTATTCATTCCCCATCCCTGCTTCTGTTGGAAGCTTGCTCTGCGTCTGGTGACTTCGCTGTCGACGTAAAGCCATGCTTAACTACCCACCTTCGAGCGTATCCCAGCGGCCACTCAAGCACTACTTAAGCCACCTCGGTCACCTACATGGGGAAATGCCTTACCAGGGAACGCAACAACTTCGCTGGCATTGTACGAGCCGTGCTTTAAACACGTCGTTACCGAACCCACGCACCGATGTAGCGATCAAGCGGAATACAATCTGGAAACTTAGGGGGCCGGCGCTCCGCGCAGTTTAATAAGCGCATCCTTGGAGTTTAATTGTTAAAGCACTATTTCGGAGCACGTTAGGAACATTTTATGGACGCGGTAGAGTGTGTTCGCACGGGCCGGCCGAAAAGGAGGGGAAGGAGGGGATAAAAAAAGTATTTGGAACGCCAACGCTGGAACAAGGGGATAGGGAGAGAGAGATAGAAAGAGAGGAAAAGGGGTGTTAAAGAATGATGGTAATTGTATACACACGCGGCGCGATAAAACGCTCTCTTGGTCCTCTGGGGGCCCGCACCTGATAGGCTCAGAAATATGCGACGTCACGATTGCCGTCCACGGTAGTGCAAGGCGAGGTGTGCGAGGGATGAACTAACGGTCCGTATATCATGATGATGGAGGGGGGTGGAGGGGAGCTTACGGTGGAGAGTCGGCTGGTAATTGCATCTGGTCCACGCTACAAGCCCTGAATGCATTCCACTAAAATTGTTTTATGTTCCAAGCCGAGTGTTATTATTAGAGTTTCAGCATGCCGGGTGCGACTACATTAACAGCCCTGCGGATTGCTTCGACATGTCTCTCCCCCGAATTAATTTGTAATCGTGACGGTTCGAAATCAAAGTCTAATTTCCCGTTTAGCCGTGAAGTTATCACCGCAAGCTTTACTAACGTAATATCATTCTGATAAATGATTGAACGTACATCCAAGGCTTCCGTTCCAAAGGTTGTTGAAATGCAATAAGTACTTACGGCTTAAAAAAACTTTCGGCAATTAAAGGCCTCTATTTGCTTTCATAGCCATTAAAAATAGAGCCTTTCAAAAATAAACGGATAACTCCTCAAAATGTTCTCATGTTTTATGAAATTTTTTCGAATAATATAACTTGTAAGGAGAAGGAAATATCGAATGTTGTTAGATCACCTTCCAAAAACCTAAGTACAATTTTGTTTAACACGTTCAATCCCACTTTGATATAAGATTTCAGGTGTTGCAAACAAGAAATTTTATTACGCGTGCTGTACTTAAGTTGACACAACAGTCTGCACCGTCGTAACAACCAATAATATGTAGGCTTTGCGTTCGGTTAGAGTTATGTGAACCAATCATAACTTACACCAGTAACACTGTTTATGAATGAGATCGTAGGCCATTGGGTTTCGTAGTGTACAGTACTCACAAAAACTACCTTAACGTGTATCATTTACACGATTGTGTTCACTATGTTTGAATGGATTTTAAACTGCATTATTTATGTGCGCTCCGTTGCTATATGTGTATTTTTTTATCTTTGTACCTTGTAATAAGTATGTAAAATTACATCACTTCTGTGTCAAGTTTTCATGGCGCTCACATAGGAATTACCAGAAATATTTGCACTTTTGTTTACTTTTATTATGTTAAATCACACAGCCGACACTTGAGAAATAATTTGGAGAGGTCTTCATCTTTTGAAGCAGTAAATTGTTAACGAGAACTCATCATTTCGTTGCAAAGTAACGTCAAGAGTGTATAAAAATATAAAAAGTGTCTCAAGCTTTAGGGCACAGTGAAACGGGTAGGTGATCGGCCGTAAGTGTAGACCGTAAGTGTAGAGTGTAGAGTTGAATACAGATTTGAAGCTGACAATGAGCTACGAGCGTGTGTGTGTTCACGCGTGTGCGTGAGCGTGTGTTTGCGTGAAGCGAATAGAGCATGAACTCTTCCTAACGTACAAAACTTTGTTTTTACCGAGGGAAATGCACGACACCCGCTCAACAGTAGTGTGAAAAGGAAAGGCCTACCCATTAGGCGTTCTTTCTAAGTAGAAACTCTAATGTATGTTGGCAAACCGCTTGCTTATCTGCTCACCCGTAAAACCAGACTTGTTATTTTATAAAAGGTTTTTTTTAGGTAATAATTATGTAAAAAGACCCTATCACTAAATTGTTATTAAAACAAATATAAACTACCCCAAAATTTGCACAGTAATAAGAAATAAAATATTCTCAATTTATTGCGCACTTATATATATAGTATATAAAAAAGGAAATAAATAAATTTAAATCAAAACTTAAACGATAATATATTTTTAAAATGAAATTATCACTTAATACACCTAAAACAGTTTCCAGAATCTAAGTTATTAACATTCGCGAATTGGCATTAAACATCCATGTTTAATTCACCATTTGCCTCTCTTCGAGCGCTGACAATATTGAAACTAGAAAAAGGTTTTGTAAAGTCAAACGAAGTTTGTTTGGCGATATCAAATAATTGGTTTGTATAGGGGCAATTAAATGTTGTGTTGTTGAAACTAAATGATTTTGTTGTTATTTGATTGCCTGAAACTGTAAAATTTTGTGTCTGCAACTAAATATTAGTTTAACTCTAGGTACATTAAATAGTTACGGTTAAAAAAAAAAGTAAGCCCACCCGAAATTCATACCTAGATCGTGCGCGGACGAGCTCCAAGATCCCCAGAGAGAGTGATTTCAATTGTAATGGGAATGTTCTTAAATACATGCACTTCTGATGCTGAGCAACGTGCTTTGAGTGAGTGAGTGAAGAAATTTGGGCGGCTTGTAGCAGCGATGTCTTGAAAGCAGACGAGGGTGAAGTGAGGCGAGTGTGGACCAGTGCCGGAATGAAAGGGCGGAGGAAACGGGCGATATCCGAGGAAACCCGCCGACCAGCGGCATCGTCCGGCACGATTCCCACCTGCGAAAATCTGGAGAGAACCCGCTGGGGGTTGAGCCTGGTTCGCCACGATGGGAGACGAGCTATCTAACCGCTTAGCCACAGTGGCACCTTTTCAGTCTACTTTCCGAAATAAAGAAAGGCTTGTGAGATCATTTTCCCGTTTTTGTCTCTGTGAGTGTGTTTTTGTATGTGTGTGAGTCCCCTCTTTTAAATTTTCGAACTCGTGAACTAAATTTCACCAAACTCGGTGTATATATAGTAATATGAAAGGATACCTGACGTGTATAGTTTTCTACCCTACAAGTCGCTTACTTTCAAAATGGCGGCCGTTAAAAGTTCTAGGGTAGGTCTGCCATTTTCGACTCAACTAATTGTCGCAAAATTTGGCACCTACGTAATACTATGAAAGGTCAGGTAAATGTAAAAAACAGAATATTATAAGGCACTTATTTTCAAAATGGTAGCCACATAAATATTTTAGTTTTATTTGGTATAGTTACCATATCGTTTCACCAATTTCAACAAAATTTTGTACGCTGTCAGTATCTATTACAAGCATCATATAAGTCGAAAACAACCACTTTTATGTTCCATTATTATGATAGTGCTTCATAAATTAATTAAGTTCTGTGTAATATCTCAGGAAATAATTGATAAATTACTACCAAACGTGGCAAACAAGTAGTACTGTGGCAGTTGATACGTACAAATGTGTTTCAAGTATGTAAGACACTTATTTTCAAAATGGCGGCAATCTACTTATTTTTGCATAGAATGATATATTTTCGAAACCATTTAATCAATTCCAATTTAACTATGTATGCTGGGAGTATATTTATCAAAAACATCAAATGTGTCTACTCTATGCCTTTTTCGTCCTCCATTTTGCACGATAGTGCCACACGAATAAATAAAGTTTTTGTCATATCTCGGGAAAAAAATTACCGATTTGTACCAAAATAAGTAGTTCTGCGTTAGGTTACATAAGTTGATATAAAATTTTATAATATATGTCAGACTCTAATTTTTAAAATGGCAGCCATATAGCTATTTTAGTTTAGTATGCTGTATATTTAAAACTGTGCAATTAATTCCAAATAAACGTTGTACGCTTGCTCTATATATTACAACCATCAAATGCGTCAACACGAAATTTGTTTTGTCCGCCATTTTGTAAAATAGATTGACATTAAATAAAAATTACATGATATCTCCGAAAAAAAACAACGTATTTCTACTAAATTTGGCAATCAAATAGCAATATGGCTGGCCATGTAATCATATTAACTTTAGTAGGGTCATACACACTTTTCTCGAAATGGCAACCATCTTAACAGTTTAGCCCACATTTTATTATCTACGAAATTACAAAATAAATTTCAACTTGATTTGTATGCTGATATTATCGATTATAAGCATAAAAACTCTCTACGAAGATCCTTATTTCTCCGCCATTTTGGAAGAAGATAGCCCAATATTAAATGATATCGTTTTTATGCCGCATCTCGGGAAAAACAGATTAATTTCAAATTTTGCGAAGAAGTTGTACTGTTGTAGGCCATATTAATTTTAATATTTTAAGTATGTGAGTCTCTTATTTTCATAATGGCGCCTATATAAGCATTTTAGCTTAGTTTTCTATATCCATGAAACAATGTAACAGATTTAAATTGAACTTCATATATTGTATCTATGACGATCATCGAACGTATTAGTATGTCAACTTTTCGCCCTCCATTTATAAAGATCGTCACAAAATTAATGGAGTTTTTTTTTGCATTATCTCGAGGACAAATCTTCCTATTCATACAAAAATTTCAGGCAATTATTACTACAGAAGTGTTTGTAAATTAACATGTGTTAAGTGCTGTAGGCATGTTTTATTTGGGTTTATATAAATCATGTAAATTAATTTTTTGTAATTATGAAACTTTTCAATAAAATTCAACGAAAGTTTGTATTTATGCTTACAGAGATGCTATTTTGCGAGATTTTATGCTAAATATTGTCATGCTAGTAAATTGAAAATTTTTATTCATTCCCTGAATAATTAAACTAATTTCTACCAAATTTTGCATGAATACAGAATACCACGTAAAATTGCATGGTGTAAATTGGGTCAGACAATTATTTTAAAAATGATGTTTCAGAAAATATTTTAGCTTAGTGAACCTTATCATTCAAAACTTTAGTCTAATTACCTCCGAAGTTAATGCTGCGAATCCTAGCTTATTTTAACGAGTTTTTATTAATACGAATTCCAGGTGTGTCTCTCGTGTATTTTAATCGTCTTGCTACTTTTTCACATGTTTCTATTTCCATCGTTAATGATATTACAGTCAATGAAACGTCAACGCCTACCTAACGCCTACCAGTTTTTATGAACTTCAATAGAATTTATTTGAATCTATATAGAGGAAAGTAGGCTCGTGAGTTATCAGTAAATTCTTGTTGTTTCCTGGTAAACTGGTCATAGACTGACTTTTATAAAAGTGCTAAGCATCAATTCCTGCCCTAAGAAACTCTGTTACTATTATAATTGTCACGAAACTTGCAATCAAACTCTCAGGCTGTATTTTCGACCGAGCACAATAAAATGAGTGGCCACACATTTATATGTATAGTTTACAAAACTAAATACTTGGTTGACGGTCTCATTTTTTTGGCCCGAGGCGGACATTTAGTTTATTCAAACGTGTATTATTTTCTATGAAAAAAAAATAATTTTGATGCTTTGCAAGTTTTGTTTTTTCAACCAAATATATTGTTGCGGCAACTAAATATATATGTTTGGCCGTATACAAAACATATTTTGTTCTTTGGAACAAACTTTTTGTCAGTGTGTGTGCAAACGTCTATAAATACATTACTAGGAACAATACAAAATTGTTAAATGCTTCTATCTGTTTATAGATTACTAGTTTAATAGTGATACACTAATTAATCAATTGGGAAAAGACAATTCATTTATGTGAAAACAGAATTTTAAAATGATACGATGATAGCCTAGGTTTTTAACTGATGACGGGAACCCAAAATGAAGGTAATAATTTTTTACCCGATAGCCAAGAAGTAGGGTCTGGTTTTTGGAGTCTATCTGTAAAACTATCGCGTAATTACAACATTTCCGCTTTCCAGCGTCAATGTATGAAAATCAAAACGTGAGTTTCGTCAAGTTGTAGCTTTCGAAATAAGTGCGCCTAGGTACTACTTTTTGCGCTTGGCTGAGGGATCTTAATCGATCACCAAAGTTAAGCAACGTTCCCAGTGGTACACATTTGGATGGATGACCGTTTAGTGACATAACATCTGAGCACTTCCGGTCATCGGAGGGCACGTTAAATATTCGGTTCCGGTTGTTATCAATTGATAGCAGTCATTAAGCCATTTCAGACGTCCTTGGAAGGCTTGATAAACTCTGAAACCAAAGAAAAATAATATTTCGGTCACCTTCCCAGCAGTTGCAAAATTATATTTTGTTGTTATTCCACTGGAACCGGGATAAAAAGTATCCTATGTCCTATTCCAGTACCTAGAATACCTATATAGTAAATTTCATCAAAATCTGTTCAGCCGTTATGGAGCTGAGTGGTAACAAACACACAAACACACAGAGTTTTCCTATTTATAATATAAGTAGGATGTATCAGGCTCGGTGAAATGTCAAGGAAATGTTATTTCATTTAGTAAGATACAGTAAAGGGGCGCTTTCTTAAGGTAATAATTACTGAGGATAAATTAATACTTTAATGTATTATATACTTAAAATCTAAGCTCACATATTCCTTAGACAAAATACGTATATATGATGTAACCGATTCATTTGGTCTAGTATGCAACGGCCTTTAAAAATAATCAAGATTTGTTTTTTTTTTTTCACAAAATACACTAGAGAGCCAACAAATCTGGTATAGGCGTGCGTATGCAAATAAGAGAGGTATGAAACAAATCAGAGTAACGCGATGCGGTCGGCAGCGCCTATATAAGACAACAAGCGTCTGGCGAAGTTGCTAGATCGGTTAATTCTGCTACAATATAAGGTTATGAAGATTTAAGTGAATTTGAACGTTTTGTAATAGTCGACGCACGAAAGATGGGACACAGCATCTCCGAGGTAGCGATAACATTTGGATTTTCGTGTACGACCATTTAATGAGTGTACCGTGAATATCGGGAATCCGGTAAAATATCAAAACTTCGACATATCCGCGGCCGGAAAAAATCGTCAACGAACGGGACAAACGACAACTGACGAGAATCATTAAAAGTGACAGACGTGCAACCCTTTCTCAAATTGGCACAGGTTTCAATGCTGGGGCATCAACAAGTGCCAGCGTGCGAACTGTTCAACGGACCATCATTGATATGGGCTTTCGGAGCCGAAGGCCCACTCGTGTACCGTTGTTTACTGCATGACATAAAGCTTTACGCCTCGCCTGGGCCCGCCAAAACCGCCATTGGACTGTTTATGACTGTAAACACGTTGCCTGGTCTGACGATTCTCGTTTCCAATTGTATCGGGAGGATGAACGTGAACGGGCGTGAAAACGTCCTCATGAATCCATGGACCCTTAATGTGGTGGAGGCTCTGTCATGGTATGAGGCATGTGCAGTTGGCGTGAAATGAGACCCCTGATACGTCTATATATGACTCTGGCAGGTGACAGATACGTAAGGATCCTGTCCGATCACATGCACCCATTCAAGTCCATTGTGCATTCCGACGGACGTGGACAATTCCAGCAGGACAATGCGACACCCCACACGCCAAGAGTTGCTACCGAGTGGCTCCAGGAACACTCTTCTGACTTAAGACATGAACATTATTGAGAATATCTGGGATGCCTTGCAACGTACTGTTGAGAAGAGATCTCCACCGCCTTGCACTCCTATAGATTTGTGGAATGCCCTGCAGGATTCGTGGTGTGAATTGCCTTCTGCATACCTTCAGATATTAGTCGAGTCCATGCCACGTCGTTTTGCTGCACTTCTGCGTGCTCGCGGGGGCCCTTCACGATATTAGGCAGGTGTGCCAGTTTTTTTCTCTCTTCAGTGTATAAGTGTATATATAATAGTCTTTTGTTGTTTCAAGGTCAGAACCAGGGATAGTTCAAATTTAACTGGGTATTTTACTAATTTTTAAATGTTAAATATTTGTGATATTGACTATTGATTTTTAAACTATGTTCGTCAGGAGGAAACTGGCTAAGACCGTTGTATTTCAATTATTATAAAATAAAAGTGTTTTTGAAGATCTTTATTTCCTTCAAGTGCAGTTTTCAAGAAATAATTCAAGTTCAATTCTATAGTTTAGAGAGATATTGGCGTAATTTATTTACTACTTAATTACTTTGCCTTCAAACCTCCATGTCGCTGTGAATAACCGCGAATTATTTCGTTTAACTGCAAGAGCTGTAGTTATTGACAGTTAAAACAAAAAAGGCATGCATCAGAAGAGTACTGTAAATATCTTGACTTTTCAGTTTCATAAACTACTACTAAGCGAAAACTGTAAATTACTCCACCTCATCATACATTTCTAAACAATTTAAGGCGATATGAAAATGCATTAATCAATTTCATTAGAATCTTTCTGAAATGAAATTAATAGTAGGGAATATTTCTTTAAACGTATTATGTGAACAAGAAGTTGAGTAAACATTTTATATCTAAAAATATTACAAGAGTCTGAATAACAAATTTCACCAAAATTACTTGAGCAAAAAGTATTTTCGGAAATACGGCAAATAATATTAATACGCCTAAACATGCCTTAAACTGACGTCACGAAAACAAAATATGATACACTTAATTTTTATGACTAGATGTATATTACTGATAGTGTCACACCAAATGATAGCAGCATAGTTTTATTAAGTCAATAAACTTTTGTATTTCACATATTTATTTGAGAAAATTAAAATAAATTTTCCTGTTTAATACTTTAACTTTGATGTAAAATTATCGGAAAGATTTGAATTAAACTTGCCAAAGTTATAATATGTATGCGAATGTAAATTTCTGTTAAGGAATCCACGTTGTCAAAGTGGGGGATAACCATTCAAAAATATTTACAACTCTATTTGAGGGGGAAATTAATGATAAAGAAAATATTCAACTCTCTTTCTTTCTTTGAAACTAGCATATGTCAAAGAACATTCGGGTCGTTTAAGACAAAGGTATGATACTATTTTTTGAAGATTAAATCTTAAACAATAATTAGGTTACATATCCAAGGAAGCAGTAAACCCAATTTAACACAGATAGGTAACACTTTACCATCACCCGAATATTTTATTGAAAATATTTACATTTTACAAATTGTTATATATTTGATATTGGAAGCATGTGTCTATAAATATAATACTCTTCACGTTATGTGAGTGAACTTAGTAAATGTGTTATTGTATTTATAATACAGGTACCATAAAATTCAGCTTTTTATTCTCGTAGCTATTGCGCCATTTAAAAAAAAGTGGTTTTAAATATTTTACAAAAATTAAAATGCGATGATGTTGTAGCATCATTAAAATTTCACGCCAGAAAAAATTCATTTCCAATTATATTATTGTGACCGGATTTTAAATATATAAACCTGTGTTTGTTTTAAAAGTTTGTATCATATTATTACATAATAATATTTTCTATCGTCTAAAACATTATACCTGTTATCTTGAACGTCAAGGTCAGAAGTCAGAAGTCATATTTCAGTGGTCGAAAGAGAAATACACGAAGTCTTAACGTTTTACGAATTTCGTTACCAGTAAGCTAACACAGTCATGTTTCGTTGTATGGCATTGTATCGAAACATAGATGAGAGATAGGCAAATAAAAACAAAAAAATTCATACACAAGAAGAATGTTGCCTATGAGACGTTCGAAATGAAATCTGAGAAGAAGCATGAATAATTTCTTCGTTTCGGTCTGGCGGCAATATTCACAGCGTAGGGGTTCTGTCTGAGTTCTGGTCGCAGCGGAGTACGAACATCCCGGAGAGAATCGCAAATGAGCTGCGGCAAGAAGCCATCGCCTTCGCATTTAACTCCAGGGACACGCATTTGTCGGTGGAAGGGGGG